>CAXARO010000859.1:0-57619 GCA_963971305.1 Arcuatula senhousia
ACATGTGTTCGACTAAGAGGGGACTTTCAAAAAGGAATTAATAAGATAGACGCAAAGTTCGACCCACTACACCAAATCATATGCACTTGAGAAAATTATTGTTGAAATGTCTGGGATCAATAATTATTTTGTTAAAATTCAGTGATTTTAATTTGTGCAATTTATAAATCCCCGTATCATTCTGGGACGACAAGTAGCGGGGACGAAACTATCCCTTTAAGGATTCCCTGACGTCTTTTCCTTGTCAAAGTATTTCGCGCTTGTTCAGCAGACCAAAACGGCACTGAGATTCTGTCAGGTTTTGTTAAATTTTCCGAGTATCAGTGTTTAATTTGTAGCATCGGAAACATAAGGTATATTTAGAAACCTGGCGGAAAAACGGTACATTAAAAATGCCATACAGGAACGAGGAAAGTGAGCGAAACCCGACAGGATGAGACTCTAACTTCATTTTCAGATAAGACCTTTTTATTCCCGAGCCCAACAGAGTTGGGGAAGGGATATAGCGTTTGGTTCGTTCGTACGTACGTTTGTACATGTATTGTTTTGTCAATTATTTGGGAACTAAACATCATAGAAGATTGATATTTGGTTAGTGGGTACATCTTTGATGATAGTCAGCATCAGTACAAAAATAACGTGACCTTGACCTATATTTTCCGCATGAATGAATCAGGTTAAAGTTTTGGTTAAGGTCCATATCTCAGCAACTACAAGTGATAGAGTGATGATATTGGGTTAGTGGGTACATCTTGGATAGTAACCAGCATCTGTACCAAAATCAATTGACCTTAACCTATATTTTCCGCATGAATGACTCAGGTTGAAGTTTTGATGAAGGTCCATATATCAGCAACTGCAAGTGATAGAGAGATGGTATTCGGTCAGTGGGTACATCATGGATGGTGACCAGCATCCGTACCAAAATTAGGTCACCTTGACCTACATTTTCCACATAGATGACTTGGGTTAAAGTTTTGGTTAAAATCCGTATCTCAGCAACTGCATGTGATAGAAAGATGGTATTGGGTCGTTGCGTACAACATGGATGGTAACCAGCATCTGTCCCAAAATTAGGTCACCTTGACCTACATTTTTTACATGAATAACTCGGGCTAAAATTTTGGTTTAGGTCCATATGTAAGTGATAGAGAGATGATATTGGGTCAGTGGGTACATCTTAGATAGCAACCAGCATCCATACCAAAAAAGGTCACCTTGACCTACATTTTCCACATGAATGACTCGGGTTAAAGTTTTGGTTTAAGTCCATATCTCAGTAACTGTAAGTGATAGAGAGATGGTATTTGGTCAGTGGATACATTTTGGATAGTAACTAACATCCGTACCTAAATTAGATCACCTTGACTTACATTCTCCGCATGAATGACTTGGGTTAAAGTTTTGGTTTAGGTCCATATGTCAGCAACTGCAAGTGGTAGAGAAATGATGCTGGGTCAGTGGGAACATCTTAGAAAGTAACCAACATCCGTACCAAAATTAGGTCACCTTGACCTACATTTTCCACATCAACAACTGGAGTTAAAATTTTGGTTAAGGTCCGCCGGTATGTTAATGGAGTTCCGCCATATTTTATACAAAATCGATGTTCAATGAAAGTATACTTTGAAGCGGATATTTTCGTCATAATGATTGTCAGATACAACTTTGAATAAAAAAAATTAAATGTCTATTGGTTTCACTTTTGTTTCTTTCGGAAACATCAAGGTGTCACGTGACCGACAAAAGGGTAACTTAAAGTAAATTCGTTAAAAGCTATTTTCCAACCTTTTACACTGGACGGATTTTTTTGAAATTTGGCACCGAGTTGGAGGAAACTGCCTAGTATTTGAAAAATTCTGGCCGGTTGCTAAAATCTGGTCGGAAATATTTTTAATATTAAATAATTTGGTGAGGAGAATGGAAAATGAGCAGTTCTTTGCGAATTAATCATTATTTTTTGTTCGAAATGTATGCATTTGATAAATCGGCCAGCACTTTTTGAAAACAACATAATTTTCTGAATTCGACAATGCAGGTTTTATTTTCGAAGACTATTCCTAAAAGCTTGGAATGTTCATCTAAAGATGGCATGTAACGCCGTGATTTTGGGTGCTTTCCATTATCCTGTTCGTACCGGTTGAACCTCCCAAATCTGAAATGGAACGCGCCGTACCTATCGGAACGTCTTTAGACGTTTTGTAAGCAGAAAATCACTACCGAGATCGTATACACTGATAATGCGACAACATTCGTTTCTGCCGCGGAAGAAGTGAAAATTCTCTGCAACTCAGACAAAATACAAGAATCGCTTTCGTCACAAGGAATCAAGTGGCTATTTATACCCAAACGTGCACCGTGGTACGGTGGATGGTGGGAGAGACTAATCGGCATGACTAAAACAGTTGTTACGGAGATAAAATCCATTCTTAACGACCTTCCGTTAACATATGCATCGCCATCATCTGATATTACCGACGAGGAAGTATTGACGCCTGCACATTTATTATATGGACGGAGAATAAATGTTCTACCGTATCTATATACCGATGATATAAACTTCGATCATGCCAACCTTACATTCGATTACATTACGAAACGTGCAGAAAGACAGAAATCACTTATTCAGAAGTTTTGGACCCGTTGGAGACTCGAATATTTGACCGGACTTAGAGAATTCCATAAAACCACCGGAAAAGCAAATGGCATTCGTATCGGCGATGTTGTGCAAATATACGACAAAAAACCGAGAATCGAGTGGAAAACAGCTATCGTGAAAGAGCTGCACTTCGGCAGAGATGGGAACGTACGATCGGCCGTAGTAAGGACTAACAGAGGAAGACATCATGACCCGTAGTGAAGTTGTATCCCTTAGAAGTGAGGACCAACCCTGATGACTCACAGAAGACGACGACGACGACGACGACAATTCTACCGAAGAGACGATCATCACTACAAGCCAGAGAGAAGATACATTCCTGGACTCACTAACACTTTTCTTTCGTTCAAGTGCTCAATTTTTCTTTTTTTCATATAGAGGCTTTAATTATTAGGGAGATCATTTTTTAATTTCATGTTTAACTTTTCGCGACCGGAGTATGTTGTGAATACCGCGGGAAATAGAAATACTACTTATTTTAAACTCCATTGTCGACGTCGTTAACGTCCGTGACGTCGGCTTGAGCGGAAGTTAGATTTTAGTAAAGCTATGAAACGATAAACAAAGAGTTGTCTCTGAATTAACATGAACGCCTAGACAAAAACATTAAACAGGTAGAGTGGAAATGGTATCTTGTGAAAGTCTTTGAGCTTATATATGTTAGAGGCAATAGGTATAATTAGGCATTAAGCTTAAATCCTAGGCAATAAGATAATACCTAGTCATTAGTATTAATGTCTAAATAGAATTTGGCATTAAGCTTAATGCCTAGGAGTTAGGTCTAATGCCTGATTTTTTTCCATGAAAATTATTCTTATTGCCTAACCAGATAATCTGATGCATCATGAAAAGAAAAGCCTAAATCGCTCACCTGGTCTTGATGTCAACCCTATCTTTTGTAGAGCTAAATAAGCTGAACATTTAAGCAAGCAACAGTTTTTCCTTATCTACTATAGCTTTCATTCTATAGGCCAAAAACACGAAAAACCGTTATTTTAGGGTCCGTAACCCCTATAGAGGGTCATCTGACAACTTTAACCCTATGAAGACTTTTGTAGAGCTTTATGCGCTGAACATTTAAGCAAGCAACAGCTTTTCTCTATCTGCTATAGTTTTCATTATAAAGACCAAAAACATGAAAAAGGTTATGTTAGGGGCCGTAACCCCTATTAAGGGTCATCTGACAACTTCGATCCTATTGAGACTTTTGTTGAGCTAAATGAACTGATCATTTAAGCAAGCAACAGCTTTTCTCTATCTGCTATAGTTTTCATTCTGTAGGCCAAAAACATGAAAAAACATCATTTTAGGGCCTTAACCCCTATAAGGGGTCATCTGACAACTTCAACACTATAGAGACTTTTGTACAGGCTAAATTAGCTGAACATTTAAGCAAGCAACAGCCTCTCTCTCTATCTGCAATAGTTTTCATTCCATATGCCAAAAATATGAAAATACATTATTTCAGGGGCCGTAACCCCTATAAGGGGTCATCTGACAACTTCGACCCTATGGAGACTTTTGTAGAGCTGAATGAGCTGAACATTTAAGCATGCAACAGCTTTTCTCTATCTGCAATAATTTTCATTTTACAGGGCAAAAACATGAAAAAACGCTATTTTCACCTTTAAGGGGCTGTAACCCCTATAAGGGGTCATCTGACAACTTGGACCAAATGGAGACTTTTGTAGAACTTTTGATGCTGAAGCAGTAGGGTGCATCAGATTTCATCTATCTCTTATACTTTTTAATTTACAAGCCAAAAACAGTAGTCTGACCCCTATGGTCTATTTTTAGCAACAGCGGCCATGTTTTTCGACGAATCAAAAATCCCCACATTAGTTCTGTGGAGGATACCCCAAAGTACCACCAGACCAAATTTGGTTTGAATCTGTGCAGCGGTTTCAGAGGAGAAGAAGTTTGAAGAAAAGTTAACGACGGACGACGACGACGACGGGCGCCAAGTGATGGCAATAGCTCACATGGCCTTTGGTCAGGTGAGCTAAAAAGGTGGGAGATGGGAGATACGATATCAAGGAGCATTGAAATGTTCATAAGTGGACAAACCCCCTTTATATTTTTTAGCACATAATATATTTGTGGAAAAATGTGATGAAAATAAAATGACACTTGAATATTAATTACATTGTAACGGTTACCGACGCGTCCAATTGACCTGAATTATGAAAGCTGTACTTTAACAGACCACAGTGTTATTTATCATGTTGATGAGTTCCTGGCCTTCACTATAGAAGAGGTATTCTGTATTGGTAAAGTTGTTGAAAGTGTAAAAGATTCGTTAAAAAACTTGCAACGTTTTATTCTACAAGGAACAAGACCAACCCCTTGAGTTTCCTTGTGAAACCTCAACTACATTTGCATCATGTACTTCAATTGGAGCAAGATCAACACAGTCGAGGAGAACATGCCTCATAGAATACTGTGAGTCACAAGGGATAGACACATCTTCAGTCTTTTATCTTACTTTCTATAAATCCAGATAAGAATTTCAACATTTAAAATACTTCAAATAGAGTATTGTTAGCTTTCCTGCTTTTCTTTGTGCGTGTAGAATAAACGTCAAATAAAACACTGGCTGGCAACTGACAAGCCAGGTACTCATTTTCTCCATCAAAAGTCGAATATAATTTCACTCAGTAGTATGTTCTGGTAAACAAATTGTAATTTACATGACTAATTCTATGCAGCAGCTCGCAATAATACTGAAATAGCAATAAAAAGTGAGATCTTTCAAATGATAGACGAATATTAGTTGTATTATCATCTCATGTACCGTATGCAACATGTTACATCAAATATTTATATAGTTTATTATTATTAAGATAATTGAACATAAGAATGTTCGATATTAAATTTCTTCAAAAAGTATGACTAGGAGGGTTATTTTCACAAAAGTTTGCAAAAAGTTTCTTTTGTCAGCAAGTCAAAAAGGACATCATTTTTAACCAATCAAACGGTGCCTATCTAACGAAACACTCATCGGTTCGCTGTCCAATCAAATATAGCACAAGTCTAAATTACGTGCAATATATTGGCAGGTCCTTACATTGTTTCAGACAAAACACTCAACAAAACAGAATATAGAAGGTAAGTAGTTTTTATATCACATTGTTCCTTACCTTTTTACGTATAGTCTCTACAGTTAAACAACTCAAACCATCAATCAGGCTCTGCATATGTACACGTTCTTTAAATATATCGAGACGCTTGGAGGATTTCTTTCGGGTGTAGGTAATCATCGAGTTCGAGTTCGAGTTCGAGTCAGAGTTAAAGTTCGAGTTAGAGTTCGAGTTATAATTCGAGTTCGAGTTAGAGTTCGTGTTAAAGTTCGAGTTATTTTTCGAGTTCGAGTTAAATTTTGAGCTAACTCAAAACAGTAATTTTCATAGACATAGTCGAGTTACGACTCGAGTTTAAGTTCGAGTTCGAGTTAGAGTTCGAGTTAGAGTTCGAGTTACAAATCGGGTTCGAGTTAGAGTTCCGACCTAAAGAAAACCTATATAAGCAAACTACAACACTCTCCACGAGAAAAAATAATAATTCAGACATCTATTATGTTGTGCTGTGGTTTAAG
Source organism: Arcuatula senhousia (assembly GCA_963971305.1). NCBI lineage: Eukaryota > Metazoa > Mollusca > Bivalvia > Mytilida > Mytilidae > Arcuatula > Arcuatula senhousia. Next base: position 6,255 of record CAXARO010000859.1, read on the forward strand.
AAAAGAAAATATGTTAATTCTCCCAAGGACGAGACAATACTTTAAAATACCTTGGTTTATTTTGTTGCAAAAAAAAGGCCGCGTTTACAGAAAAAAGAAAAAAAAATAGTTTTAATTTTTATCAAAGTCGTCAGTTTGGTTTTTAGGACAAGACTAAGGGGACGACCATTTGATTTTGAGGGGGCTGTTTTTGTTAATAAATATTCTGGCTTGGAAAAAGTCTGAAATCAAAAATACAATGCATAAGATTTAAAACCAATCCCTAAACAAACTAGAAAAACTGTTAGTCGTGGCTTACTAATAAATACCCCGCTACCTCTTTCCTAAAAACAGATCAAATTTTAAACTAGAGTGCAAATCTACACTATTTCACGAAGATTGTGTGAAAGTTTCACTGACATCCATTGATGGGTTTGGGAGAAGTTGCGGATAGTTGAATAGCGAATTCCATGTTTCGCTTCCCCGAAATCAGTTTGATCAAATTTTAAAAGAGGTGCATATCTACATTTTGTCACACAGATCGTGTGAAAGTTTCATGAAAATTCATCAAGGAGTTTAGGAGGAGTTGTGATAAGAGATGGGTACCCTAAAGTGTAAGGAAAGCAGGACGGACAAGAGGGGGTATAATGATGAACGAAAGACCAAATTCTGGACATAGAACAATAAATAATTTGTAACTCGAACTCTAACTCGATTTGTAACTCGAACTCTAACTCGAACTCTAACTCGAACTCGAGTCGTAACTCGACTATGTCTATGAAAATTACTGTTTCGAGTTAGCTCAAAATTTAACTCGAACTCGAAAAAATAACTCGAACTTTAACTCGAACTCGAATTGTAACTCGAACTCTAACTCGAACTCGAATTGTAACTCGAACTCTAACTCGAACTTTAACTCTGACTCGAACTCGAACTCGACGATTACCTTCACCCATTTCTTTCTGTGGATCGCACAATCCTTTGGCTAGTATATTGTTTTTTAAAGGCGGTCAAACATTTACGTTGTTAGTAGAAGTTATTTTCTGTGTACGGAAAATAAAACTATTTATTGTTTCATTGAGCGGCAATTAATTTCGTTAATTTAATTTTTCATCACATGAAACTCCTTTTTCTTTTTAAAATAATTTACTAAGAACGTAAAATTTATGTTAATCTGATGTATTTTTTAAAATTTCAGAAATTTTAAGTGTCAAAAATGATGATTTGAGGCTGTATTCACTCTTAATCTCTCAGATATGAAAACTTAAATGGATTGTCTGGCATTAAATCGCTTAACATCATCAAGTTCTATAGAATATTCCACGCACCAAATATAGATCATCAGATTTCAGCAGATGAAAACTATATTAATGATGGAAATGTTACTGTTGATGATCCGGTAACAACATATTGATTTAAGGGATATACATTTATTAAATAATTCGGACTCTATATTGTTTAAAATTTCTTACAGGTCTCGATTTGCACGAAGACTCATAAATTATATTGATAAGAATAACATATACATTCAGTGCCGTTAAAAAGCAAACGTGTCTGCTATTTAATGTCTAGTGTTTTCTGCAAGTCCACTATTATACCCTGCCTCACGAAGTGGCGAGGTATTATGTTATAACCTCAGTTTCGTTCGTTGTCTGACCGTCCGTCCGGCTGTCCGCCCCCAGAAGGTTTCCAGATGATAACTTGAATTTTCAGATCTAATAAAGATAATTCAATCTTTAATTTTAAGATAACTCAATATTTAAATTTCATGTTTTTTTTCTAAAAAGGTTAAACGTAGTTCACATTCTCACTATTACCATATTAATTATTACTCCATATGATAAGACAAATCATGTGGTATCTTAGAGGGGGTCATGCCCCATTTGGTATCTTAGGGAGTCATGCCCCACCCCCTCAAATTACAAAATACTTTATGTTCTGAAAACCATTTAAATCCCCACCATATAACAATATATTTTATGACTCCTTAAGATAAGACGAATCATTTGGTACCAGAGGGGTCTGAAGGGGAGGGGGGTTATCATCATCGCCCCAACCCCTAAAATGACAAAAAAGTTAATATTCTGAAAATCAATGAGATTCCAACCATATAACCATACTCCATATGATGAGACAAATCATTTGGTACGAGTGCCTGGGTGGCCGAGTGGTCTAAAGCGCTGGTTTAAATACCACACTATTGGTCACTAGGTGATCACTCCTCAGCTGGTGTTCGAGTCCCATTTGTATTTAACAAAAAAGGGACTTCTCCAACTGTTTGTGATTATGTTTGTCAGTTACCTGCCCAAGGTCGGTGGTTTCCTCCGGGTACTCCGGTTTCCTCGACCATTAAAACTGACCACGCTATATGACCCAGGTGTGTCGATATGTCGATAAGTGGCGTCAAATACACACACACACACATACACACACACATACACACACACACACACACACCAATCGGTACCTTAAGGGGGGTCAGGGGTCCATGAACTACCCCTGATATGACTAAATACTAAATATTATGAAAACCATGGTGATCCCCACCCTATAACAATATATGTTGATACTCTTTATATTCATCTGGTACCATAGGGGGTCTGGGGGGGTCATTCCCCACCACCTCAAATGATAAAATACTAAATATTCTGAAAACCATTTAGACCAACACCTTTTAACCATGTATATTATTACTCCTCATGATAAAAACTATTTAGATCAACACCTTATAACCATGTATATTATTACTCCTCATGATAACTCAAATCATTTGGTACCATAGGGGGTTTTGAGGGGGGGTCATGCCGATCCCCTCAAATGATGAAATACAAAATATTCTGAAAACCATTTAGAACACCACCCTTTAACCACATATTTTATTACCTCTAATGATAAGACGGATCATTTGGTACCATAGGGGGTCTGAAGGAGGTGTCATACCCCACCCCCTAAAATCACAAAATACTTTATCGTGCGGAATATCATTTAATGTCCCATTAGATGCATTTTGTGCAATTGTATTTCACAATTTTAAAAAAAATGAAAAATTTAAGAATAATTATTTCATTTTCCCCCTATTTTTATTGTATTTTTTGTTACACCTTCATTATTTAAATTAATATCTTAAAGCCTCGGATCTCCTTAAAAGTTAACATTTGTATTAATGTTCACTCTTCACGTACTTGTTATTTTTTAATCCCAAAGCAAGTCTATAACAAATCAGAACTGGTCCGGTTTTTTACTCAACTGTCCAAAGATCATGTACTTTTATGCAATTTCTATACATCCGTCGTCGTACGTTGTCTGTCATCGTCCGTTGTCGATCATAGTTTATCCGTTTACAATTTCAAAAATCTTCTATGAAACCACTAAATCGATTTAACTGAAATGTAAATAGTATCATTTTTCATGATTTTACCTTATACAATGATAACTTTTGCAAATAATGAAAAGCTGCAGAGGCGGATCCAGAAATTCTGAAAAGAGGGAGCCCACTGACTGGCCTAAGAGGGGACCCGCTTTGGTCACGCTTCAATAATTTCCTTTATATTCAACCAAAATTTTCCGTCCAGGCCCCCACATAAACAATGTGTCCATGGGACACGGAAGCCCCCGCTGGCCCCAAACAGGAAGTAGATGTCCGACAGGTCTCAAAATCGCTTAGGACGTATAGTTTGTCATACTGAACCATCTTACCAAGTTTCAAATCATTTTCATGTTAGTTTCCTCAGAAAAGCTTGACAGAAATTTTCATAGTCATGTTCACATATTTTAACATTGGCCTAAGTCCCAAACAGGAAGTAGATGTCCGACAGGTCTCAAAATCGCGTAGGACGTATAGTTTGTCTTACTCAACCATCCTACCAAGTTTCCAATAATATTCATGTATGGTTCCTGAGAAAAGCTTGACGGAAATTCGTACGGACGTACCGTCCGGACGGACATACGGACGGACATAAGTAAAACTTAATGTCCCCCGACATGTCGTCGCGGGGGCATAAAAATAGAAATTCAAAACCAGTGATTTTAAACCCTCATTCATCCACTTGTTTATTTTTACACGAAGATTTCTAGGGCTTTTCCGCTGAAAAACGTTTTTGTCGGAAATTACCGAGCTAGCTTTGGGCAACCATTCACTAGTCACACATGCATGATACTGACCAAGCTTTGTTCAACTCTAAGTAAGATAAAGAAATAAACAAATTATCTGAATATAATGTATTTACAACTTCGCACTGACAACGAATAATTTATCAGAATAAATAAAAGGGTCCTACCTGAAAATGAAAATAGAGTCCTATCTTGTGGGTTTCATTCACTTCCCACGATCCTGCATGATATTTTTACTTTACCATTTATTTCGACAGGTTTCTTAATGCACCTTCTGTTACCAGTGCTACAAATTAAACACTAATACTCAGAAAATCTCACAAAACCTGACAGAATCTGAATGTTCTTTTGGTCTGCTGAAAAACTGCAAAATACTCTGACAAAGAAATGACGTCACGGAATCCATAGAGGGATAATTTCGTCCCCGCTAAATGTCGTTATTTGCACAAATAATTGAAATTTTAATAAGTAGTTATTGAACCCCGATATTGCAACACCTTTTTCATGTGGATATGATTTGGGTCAGACTTTGCTACTATCTAATTCCTGTTTTTACATTAAGTTCCCTCTAAACGTAAGACCATGGAGTTATGATCTATATCATAACTCCATGGTTAGACTAAGCCGGTCGAGCACATGGATATATTTCAAAATTTAAAATTTTCGATGCTCGCTAAAAAGGCAGGACCTTAATCATATTTTTCTTCATCTACCATGTACGGAGTTTATTCCCATGGAACATTATACTCCAGTGTGAGCAATCAGGATAAAAACCCAAAGGGGCGATATTTACAGTTAAAACATGCTGGTATGGGATTAAATGTTCAGGAGCTGGGCAGGTGGTACTTTGCCCATGAGCTCCCTGAACTCTTCGATGGAACCTGCTGATTTGGTTGATGATGGCAGCTTATTCAATTCCCTGATGGTTCTTGGGAAGAAGGAGTGATGGAAGACCTCTTTCTTCGTAGTTGGTTGTCTGATGTTGTTCTGATTCCTTTTTCTAGTATCAGATGACAGATGTAGATATCAGCTGGGATTGCTACCAGGCCTTGTTAGATCTTGTAGAGCAATAGGAGGCAGATCTTTACTCTCCTTGCCTGAAGTGGTTCCCAGTTGAGTGTTTTCATCATCTTGGTAATGCTACCCGGTTGTCTGTCTATATAATTCTTGGTCCCAAACCTGGCTGCTCGACGCTGGATCTTCTCTAGCTGGTTGATGTGCCCAGTGGTGCTGGGATCCCAGATAGATGCGGGATATTCCAGGGTTGGTCGTACTATCCCCTCGAAAGCTCTAGCCCCCGATGACGTTTTGCAACCTCTCTAATTTCGTCGGAGGAAACCTAGGGTTCTGTTTGCTCGTGCAGCGATGTTGTTGATGTGATCATTTCACTTCAGGTTGTTACTGATGGTCACTCCGAGGTACTTAATGCTATCCACTATCTCAAGTTGATGGTTATGTAGGGTGTAGCTGGCGTTGATGGTGTTACGCTTGGAGATGATCTGGATGACAACGCATTTCTCGGGATGGAATGCCATTTGCCATTGTCTTTCCCACTCTTCTAGTACCATCAGATCTTTCTGCAGTTCTTCAGTGTCACTGCTACTGTAAATTGGTCTAAAAAGTAGGCAGTAATCTGCAAAAAGGCGAGCTTCTGAGTTGGTAACTTCGGGTAAGTCGTTGATAAAGGTAAGGAAGAGGAGGAGTCCTAGAACTGTTCCTTGAGGCACCCCCTGACAAAACGTCTGCTGTTGATGAAGTGTGGCCATCAAGGATAACTTGCTGGAGTCTGTTGGAAAGGAAATCTCTCGTCCATTGGAGTGTGCGGCCTCCTACTCCATAGTAGTGAAGTTTATGGAGGAGTCTCTGGTGTGCTTCAGTATCGAAAGCTTTGGCGAAGTCAAGCAGAATAACATCTACTTGACCTCCAGCATCCAGGGTGCGGGCAATGCTATCGATTGTAACTGCAAGCTGTGTCTCACATGAACGTTTGGACCGGAATGATCTGGAATGGAGCCAGTGTCCATGGATATCTGGAATATCTTGGTTAGTACTGCTGCAATATTACTGGCATAGTCATTTAATAGTCTGGCAGGGATACCATCTGGTCCTGTTGCTTTATGACTGTTGATGTTCTGTAGTAGTTTCAGGACACCTGGTTCAGCTATGCGTATATCGGGCATGTCGGGATAAGGGCTCTGGCCTTTGTCTGGTATTGTTGTCATCTCCTCTCTAGTATTAACCGAATGAAACTGGCTATTGATTATTTCAGCTTTGGTTTCCGTGTCACTATGTAGGTATCCGTTACTTTTCTTTAGTTGAGCTATCCCTTGAGAGTCTTGTTTCTTACTTTTCAAGAAGGACCAGAACTGTTTGCTGTCTTTGTTGATATCTCCAAATGCAGTGTTGTCTATATAATTGTCGTGGGCCTTCCTTGCTTTCCGCTGGACTCTGGCCTTGAGGGTGCTTTATCTGGCTTGGTCTTTTGGCCTTTTGGTCTGTCTTGCTGGCTTAAAAGCCCTCCGTCGTCTTCTATTAAGGCGCTTTATCTCGGTGTTCATCCAAGGGTTGGTCTGTCTCTTCCTTGACATCTTAGATGGTATCATGTCATTGATGATGGTATTGACTGTATTCTTGCCAGATTTCAGTGAGTGAAGTATAATGTTGGCTCATGATCCTATCTGTCATCTGTTGAAGGTTGTTGGCTATTGACTGCTTGTCAGCTGTATTCCAGAGTAATATCTTTCTGGGTGTTGATTTCTGATGGTTTGCAGTTAGTGCAAGGTCAATCAGCACAATCTCATGATCGCTTCTGCCTAAAGCTGGTAAGGCTGATAGTTGGGTTTGACGTGAACAGTAAATCCAAGGTATTTTGCCCTCTAGTTGAGAATAGTATCATCTGCTCTAGTGCCAGATCATTCTGCATGTTGATGTATTCCTCATTTATCTGTTTTGGTATCTGGTGGCCTGTTATAGTAGATGTTCCCCATACTATGTCTGGTAGATTAAAGTCACCGCCAAGGATAAGGTATGCTGAGTTGTACTTTGATCTAACTGCTGTTACATCCCTTATTAATTCTTCGTTGTACTGTTTGTCTGTTCTGTTTGGTGGTCTATCAGCAGCGGAGTTAACTAATGATCGGCCATGGTGTAGGTTTACTTTGACGCTGATAAATTCTGTGTCTGTACCAATATAGACTTCTACTAGTGTTCTTCTTATGGCTATCAGTACGCCTCCATGTGGATCATTTGGACGATCTCGTCGAAAAACCTCGAAGTCAGCTGGTATAAATTCAGATGAGTTCATATCTACGGTTAGCCAGGTCTCTGTGCCTATAATGATATCTGGTCGGGAAGATGCTATGGCAATCTGGAGGTCTCCAGATTTGTTGCGGATACTTTGGAAATTGGCTGCAAGAATTCTAAGTTTGTCTCTGGGTTTCTTGTGGTATTCTGTTTAATTCTTTTTGGGTGGATGATGTTGCAGTTGGCTCCCCTAGTTCGCTTATGGAAGAGTCATTTATAAGTTCTTCAATCTCTGATGTTAGGCTTGAGAAAGAATTTGAAACAGTCATGGTGGATTCATAAAGTACAGTTGTATGATAAGGTGTATCACATTTGTTACATACCCAGGAAACTGATGTATTTGATAAAGTCTCGTACATTGATGTTGAAATTCCCATACAAGCTATGTGAAACCACTGGTCACATTGATCACATGCCACAGATTTCTGATTCCAACGACAAGCTTAACTGCATGAGCCACAGGGGTACTTGGTGGTTGTTGGGCCTGGATTCATCTCAACACCTGCTGGAGCTAAGAGTAATGGGTTACATTTATGATGAGGGCCGTGGTAATATAAATGTTTATTTGCTGACAATTCTCTTGACCAAAAGAGTATCACTGATGTTGGTTGTATTTGGTTTAACGGTGTGCATGATACATAACCTTCTGATTGTAGGATGAATTGATCATTTACCTCTACCCTTTTAAAAACATTGTTGTGTGTCGTCACAATATACAGCTGCGTAACTACTATAAGTGTCAAAAGCATGGTGGAAGTTTGTTTACAAATTAAATCAGACACAACACTTAAAACAATATATGCTTAAGTGGTATATTATTACACAAAACCAGCATAGTTGATCGCTATTATAATGTGATAACATTTTGATTGAGTTGGTGTTTTATGCCCTACATTCACAATACGACAATTATAAAGAGGATGATAAAATTGACATAAAAATGATGATGAGAAACAATGGGATGGTGCTATAGACAAATGGGAGGGTTAGGTACGGAAACTAGTCTCTGCAGTGCAATACTTTGTGGGTTCACAAAGGTCTCTTTCAAGTGCATGAAGCGTGGCACTCTCAACACATTGAACAGCGGTCATACTTTTAGATGCATAGAAAGTAAACTGAATCTCTCCTTAATCACTAAAAATGCTAGACATTTTGAGAAATTATTTGTCACGTGACATACGTTTTTGTACAAAGAAGCAGAGGTACCAATGGGGTATCCGAATGTCAAAAGTCTGAAAGGGCAGAGACAAAACCAGTAAACACCAACAAGAACGGGACAAAAACAGACAACATGGAAACACAAATATTTTGGCCAGGCAACCGAATAAGGTCTATGCCTTTATATTCTGGACCTGCAACAATATAGTCAAGGAGATGAAATTAAAAAAAGATCGTTATTCTCTGGAAGCCGGCAATGAAGTGAATTACATATAACTTTTTGACAATATATTTCAAAAATATAAAGATAATGTAAAACAATATTATTTCATTTATTATTTCAATATTAATAAAATTGTATATATAAACTAAACCTAAAATATGTTTCCAGCTTGAGTAAACTAAATCTAAATATAAAATAAAACTACTTTGACTATTGGTTAGAAGTGAAACAAAACTGATTTCACCAAAGCCGGATCAGGGAATCAACGTAAATGCTACAATATAACAACAAAACCTGCATTGCTGCCTAGCGACAGCGACACGTAAACACACTTTTGATAAAAATGGGTAACTAATAATTAAACACTAAAATACCTTTACTAGGCCTTAGAGTGCAACTGCAGTAACGCTTGTACATAATAGCATGGTTATCTCCCTTAAGTTAAACTTGATAAATAAAATAAAACTTTTCCGAATCGATCTTTGATTGACATTAGAATTAATCACAAGTTTAAAGTGCAGTTCTCTGTAAGAATCAGGCAAAATAAAAAATGTTTGAATCATGATTTTAAAAACACACGGTTTTGACAATGCTTTGTCATTCAAAATAGCCTTCTATTGAAGAAACAATCATTAGTTGTTCATATCCAGTGTCAGAGGATGGAGAAAAATTTCTGTTACAATGATAGGGATTTAGTATGACTTGACACAAGTTATCTCCCTTAAATCCGAATTTTATATGCATTTGAACTAAAATATAGATATCAAATTTCTGACACTTTTGAGTAGTGCCAATGCAGTTTTTGTTACTTGTTAAGCATTTTGAACAGTATTTTGAAGTCAAACTTGTGGGTTTTTTAATCATGATTCTCTCATTGCCTGATTCTGGAGCAGAGGTCCCCGAGGGTAATCACAAGCATGGTCGTCAGACTTGTCTTACACGATTTACCATAAAATTTCTAATATTTTTGTCGCTGAAATTTCCGTTTTTTAAATTCAAAATTGTTTAAAACACCAGGTTTCTTTCCTTGTAATGCACATGGTCGATATCCTAGGTGCTGGATTTGGCTTCCTTATTCGAACGTTTTGCTTTTGAGTACTTTTTGTTATCAACAGTTTTGGAATTTGACCTTCCAATGTTTTGATTTAAATGCTACTGATGAGAGGTCACTCCTTGAAATATCGATATATAGCTTATCCAGATTAACCGTTCATATCCGCATCCACGTTTTGTTATTTGTAATTTTGAAACCACTGCATGGGTGATAACTGCTGCTGGTGGATCAGAGGTCCTCGAGGGTAATCACAAGCCTGGTCGTCAGACTTGTCTGACACGATTTACCATAAAATTTCTAATATTTTTGTCGCTGAAGTTTCCGTTTTTTTAAATTCAAACTTGTTTAAAACGCCAGGTTTCTTTCCTTGTAATGCACATGGTCGATATCCTTAGTGCTGGATTTGGCTTTCTTGTTCGAACGTTTTGGTTTTGAATACTTTTCGTTTTCAACAGTTTTGGAATTTGACCTTCCAATGTTTTGATTTAAATTCTACTGATGAGAGGTTACTCCTTTAAATATCGATATATAGCATATCCAAATTAACCGTTCATATCCGCGTTTTGGTATTTGTAATCTTACAGAGAATAGCCCTTAATTTCTACAGAAAAAAATAGATATACTTAAAAAAATATATACACAAAAATATATCAAATAAAATAAACATTTAAAATAAAGTTTCTTTTATTTACTTGTACAGTTAGATATTTAAAGTAAAATAATTATTGTTGAAAACTTTATTATGATAAATGAATTTAAGAAAATCTAAAAACTTCTAACAAAAAAACCTGAAACAATATAGTCAAGGAGATGGAATTTAAACAGTCTTTATTCTCTTGAAGCCAGCAATGAAATGACGCCTTCCTAAGGATAAAGCATCTTCAAGACTTTATGATTTTTTTTCTGCTTGACAACCAATGAAAGTTTGGAATTCTTAATTTTACTTTCGGAAGAAGCAGAGGTACCAATGGGGTATCCGAATATCAAAAGTCCGAAAGGGCAGAGACAAAACCAGCAAACACCAACAAGAACGGGACAAAAACAGACAACATGTAAAACATGGAAACACAAAACAACTGAATATCAATCAACAACGCGAACTCTAGTCGAAACCAGAGTGAACTCAGGTGCTCCGGAAGAGTAAGCAGTTCCTGCTTGCTATAGCACACCCGTCGCGTTGCCAATAGTCCATTCAGCGTGTCAAATCCGGTAAAGGAAGACAAAACAACACCCTATGACAAACCAACATCTGCACTCATCTGAGAGATCGGAATCCCATATTTGTCTATAAGTGCATGATGTCTTCCGTAAAATTTCTTGAGTGAAGACAGCAACCGAGGAGCAACATAACCCTGTGTGATCGGACTTTTGACATTAGGATACCCCATTGGTACCTCTGCTTCTTTAAAAGGCTTAGCACAAGAATATTTTATGATATTAAAAGGAACGTAAGTTGCACTAATTTGAAGTAAGAAGTCTACTTTTAATTGTCTCTTATTGATATTTTTTCTTCATATGGCCAAAGTTTTTAATCCTTAAAATAACGTCTCTAAAACATGTATTTTATCTAAACAATAAACTACCCCAAAGCTACAATGCCATGGTCCTTAATCTTATTGCATAACGAAAAACATTCACAACATTTATTACCAACATGACACATTCAATTTAAAAATTAAAGACAAAACAAAAATAATAAATTGTTCATTAATTGCCTTTTTTAAAACAAAAATAAAAGTGTCAAAAATATGAAATTTGCATGGAATAAAATTTTAAATGAAAATATTGCTTATAACATTTTTAACGCAAATCATATTCTGACACTACTCTAAGTTTGGTTCACTTTGACGTCAGGCAGATCAGAACTATATTTAACCGACCATTCTTTGAGAAGTCTGGTCTGCTCTTGGTCTGGTCCACTCTAGGTTCACTATTGAATGCAGACCAGACCAGAAATAAGTCTTGTCCGCTCTAGGTCTGGTCAACTATATGTAAACTGTTGAAAGCATACCAAACCAGAACTTAGGTCTGGTCCACCCTATGTTAACTATTTAAAGCCGACCAGACCTAAACTTTCGTCTGGTCTGCTCTAGGTCTGGTCCACTTTAGGTTCACGTTTGAAAGCAAACCAGACGAAAACTTTGACTGAACCAGACTTGTGGTGAGGTCTGGTCTGCTTTCCGAAACAAACTAAAGCAGAAGAGCGGACCTGGGTCTGCTACTTGGTTTGGTCAAGTTAACCACAGGTCTGCTCTAAGTTTACTTTTGAACTTGTTAGGTTTGGTCTCATCTGTATGTTGTAATGGACCTTTCGAAACTTTTCGGTTAAAATATATACATTTTATATAGAGTTACTTTTAATAACAAATTAGGATGTAAAACGAAATTTTAATGAATATATTTGTGTATTTGTTCGTTTATAGATTCGTTTTTGGTGGATTTACCCAGTGACCATGAAATGTACAATGACTTTTCTCCTGGTTATAATCACGTACTGTGTGTACACCGAGGTTACCAGCTTGCAGGTGTTAGACATGTTCCCGGAGTTCGATAACCTAAGAAAGGGTAAGTGTATGCTAGTAACAACTACTCATGCATCGTACAGTGGGGGAAACTTCGAATAAGTTATCAACAATAAAATTCTGGTTTAAAAAGTAATTAAAAAAAAACCAAAAAAATATTTCAGTTTTTCATGTTGATAAAATTAAATTTATAAATATAGAATTGATTTATCCAAGTGGGGCAATATTTTGTACTTTTTGTTACTCGCGGAAAATTGTACCACACGTACCCAACTTATTTTGCAGATAAAAATGTGCCATACTATTAGGCTGCAAAATTTATACCCAATCAATATTATTCTGTCTTATTAACTGCCAATACTTAAGGTTCTTATTGATGTATATGTTGTGTACAAGTTACAATTTTGTACATGTTGCAACATGTACAAAAAAGCTGTACATGTTGCAACATGTACAAACTTTTGAATGAAATATGTTCTAACTTGTACAAATGACATATAAGGATTAATTGCTAGCTATATGATCTACTGATGTAATTTGCTAAAAATTCTGCTTTATTATCCCCTAGCCCAACGGAGTTGAGGAGGGGATATAGCTTTTGGTTCGTTTGTTCATACTTTTGTACGTAATGGTTTTTGCTTTGTCATTTTCTTGGGTTAAGTGAAAATCTGGGCAATTACAATAAGTAAAGGAATGATTTTTGGAAAGTGGATAGTAATTGACATCTGTTCCAGATTTAGGTCACCTTCACTTACATTTTAATCTTAATGTCCTGTGTGACTGCTTCATTTCTTTATTTACACAAATGTTATCAAGGAGATTTTTTTCAGAAATATGCCAAGAACAATGTTCAGCAATACTGATCAGTAAACTTTTTATTGCAAGATGTACATGAATGACACTTCAAGTTACATAACGATTTGTGTTTTGGGACACTCACATCTTTCCTGTAAACTCAATTTGTGTCCTTCCCATGTAACCGTTTTGTCATTATTGACTACTCTCGTTCACAGTTGATAACTCCTATGGACACTTATCATAATCTGTAGTAAATTTACCCTTCAAAACAATTTCCTCATATACGCCTCTTTCTATTTTTTTCCAAATGAGCGTCTCAAAAGATTCAATTTTAATCACGCTGAACAGCGTTAGAACTCACCTATCTAAGACAATTAAGACAATATTTTATAAGTCAGTGTGCCATGTTTTTTTCGCATGACACATTGACTCTTAACAAAATGCTGAAAGAGAGGAGCAAGTCCCATACGCTGCTGCTTGCTTGGGCCATTTTCAATTCTTGTATGAGAGCTGGTATATTTCCCTCACTAAAGGCATTGTTTGTCTCAGAATTGTTCTTGGCAAGCTGGACAATCTCTTGATAGACCTTCTGCTGTGTTTCACTCATTTTTGCAACCTTCTAGTGTTTTACCTTTAAAAATCTTCTCATGATCAGTTTAAGCTGCGATCTTTTTAATTTCTATCATTTCTATTATAATCTAATCCTGAGACAATAATTAAATTTAGTTATAATTTTCTCAGTTTAATCCAAGGGGCTTACAAAAGTTTCTGGGTAAATTATAAAAGCAAAAAACAAACACAATTTATTTCAAACTGACTTTTATAAATTAATGTATTTGACACTTTTTATTTACAAAACAAGAAGACATAAATGTCTTCACTGACCAATTGTACAAGTTAGAACAAATTTCTTTAAAACGTTTGTACATGTTGCAACATGTACAGCAATTAGTGTACATGTTGCAACTTGTATGAATGCATCATACATGTTGCACTCTTTACAACTTTTTTGTACATGTTGCAACATGTACAATATTGTAACTTGTACACAACACATATACCAATACATTTACTTGTACCTGTTACCTGCCTGTTGATGAACTGTAAAATGAATTTCTTTGAAAATATATAAAACTAAGGAAGCAGTAAGTATATCCTTTGTCTGATGATTATGTTTTTCAGAGGTAAACCGCATCAGCAATCGTAAGTATTTCATATATATTTTAAGAGCATGAATACAGTTAAATAACAATTAAAATATTACAGATTGTAACACGTAGCCAATGTCCCCCACCGCCGCATTAAATTTGAAAATTTACTTTGATAATATAGTCTCATTATTCAGTAGAGGAATTGCGCCCACAAAGTGTCCTATGACCTAAAATGAACAGAGTTGATAAAGTTCCATAACGCCTATATAATTTGTCACATCAAAATGGCTTTGCGATATGATCATCTGCATATTATGACAAAGCAGCCTACAAAATTCATCAAAATCTGTTCAACAGAGGAGTTGCGCCTACACTTCATTTGACCCAAAATGAACATAGTCCATAAAGTCCCATAACTCCTATGATATTTGTCAAATTATGTTAATGGTATGATCAACTAATTATCATGACAATCATTCCTACAAAATTTCATCAAAATCTGTTAAGCACTCTGAGAGGAGTTGCGCGCAGAAAGTGTTCCTATGACCATAAATGAACAAAGTCGATAAAGTCCCATAATTCCTATGAAATGTGTTCAATCACAATGCGGTATGATCAAGTACATGTCATGACAAGCAATCCTAAAAATGTCTTCGAACTCCGTTGAGCTGTTTCTGGGAAGTTGTGTCCACAAAATAGTGACGGACGCACGGATGAACGAAGAACGAAGGAAATTACTAGGCCCCTGCGTCGCGTGCGGCGGGGACAATTTATTTTAATAAGTTCAGCTGAGGTCATACATTTATATTTTCTAAGTTTATAATTCTTTATTTGAGAATATCCTTGAACAATAATTTGAAAATTGTTCATTTGAAGTATGGTAATTGTTAAATTGTCAAATTGTCATTGGTGTAATTCGTAAACCTTACTGTGAACATGAAATATTGCAAATTTAGATTTTTCATTTTTCAATTGTAAAATCACGGCTGTAAAATACACTCTTACAATTTCTTACTTTGTGTACTGTTCCTATACATTAATCTGTCAGTTGCCATGTATATTAGTGATGCATATATGGGTCATTCTCAAAAAATGTCTATATTTCGAGGTAGGCAAACTTGAATATTAGAATTGCTCACAGAAAGTTTGTAATTTACTTATTGGTATCCTCTATCATTTCAGTAAACAAAACAAGCAAAGAGTAAAAATCAAATCGAATATATTTTGAATTTTTTTTAGTCATTGTCCTTCAGGGTTGATTTGGCTGTCCTTGATGTTACCACATAAAAAACATTGCAATGAAAAAAAGCTTTAATCTTTTATATAAAAATTCATGCATAACTTGCCACATAGGGACAGAACAAGTACTTTGCAAGCGTCAGAAATAAAGGTTAGCTCAAAAATTTGTTTTTAAGAGCATCATCAGACAATGACTTTAAACAGTTCAGCAAACAGATCAAAACTAACTAACATATCAAATGCAATATATGACATTTCACTTCTTCATTGACATTATGATGAACAATAAGGTTAACTTGTTTCAGTTGCAAAATATCATTGTTCAGAGGGTTATGTATTAGACAACAATTGAGCAAATAAGACTGGTAACATCAGGGACAATGCGTAACATCACGGACAACTAATAGCAATAAATAAAGACTTCTTGACAATAAATGTTTATTTTAATGCAATAAATAACATGTTTTGGGGCAATATCAAATAAATTATGTAGATGGGCTATCTTTATCATTAAATATCGCATTTTATGACTGGTTAAACTTCACTGAATGTCCACTATGTTACCGGCTATTTGTCTCTGATGTTACCACTATTTTAGCAACAAATACAAGAATTTTTTCCCAAAAGCATTGACACAATTGCGTTTCGATATCTTAAGCTGTTGTATTAAAGTATTTGTGCCACTTTCTAACTAACAGAATGCAAAACCAGATGATTTGTTGTACCTTTACAAACATGTCCTGTATGTTACAAAAAATGTCTCAGCTGTTACTGTCAAAATGTCCCTCCTGTTACCGATTCTCAGGTTGAAATATTATACTTAAACCATGAACTCTAAGAAAGAAAATATATTTATAACCCTCTTTATGGCTAAAATCAGTGATTAGAGTAATTTTAGCGCTTTTAAATCAGAAGCCATATACAAAGAAGACGGATTCAAGAATCTTTTACTTATAATTTGTCTGTTCTGTTACACTTTTGAACAGTAACACCAGGGAACAGTAACATCAGGGAATTACGGGAACATTATTTGCATAAATTATTAAATGATCGTGTCTCCATCATTCTTTTGGGTCTCAGATATGATTGGTCAAGATGTAAAATTTACCCATAGCAACTACAACCACATACCTCTATAGTCTCTGAGATATCGCGGTAACATTATGGACAAGGAAAAAAAATACGCCTCCAATTCAGCTTAACTTCTTTACATTGTAATGACGATATGTAATTTTTTCTCAAAAATGTAACTGTAACTTAGATAAATGGATGTGTTTGGATGTTTCTATGTCCTAATCTGTTGCCTGATAAGGATATACGTACAATTTATTTTCAATTCTATCTACCAGTAACAGCAAAGACATTTTCAGAGGGGACATTTTTTGATTCGCCAGAAAAAAAATTTCAATGATGTCTTTCCCATTTTATTTTATAGATAAGACAGATAGATGGCCAAAGAAAAACCCATCATGATTTCCATAGTCTACTTGCACATTATCATATTTTTTAAGGACTTTTAACTTAAAAAATTACTCATAGGACAGACGATTTTGGTCAATTTTTGAGTTTTAAAATTGCGCTGTCATGTCATTTTTAAAGATAGCGTTTATTTGTTTATGTCAGAAGTGCATCTTGGTGCATATTTTACTCAAGACAAAAGATATTGTTTAAACTCAATTATACGTGGAAATATTTTGACTGCCACGTAATAAGGACATTTTTTGAGAATGACCCATATAACTAACTATTATATGTGTTGTATCTTAATATAAAACAAAAATGACAAAAAAGTTCCAGACAATTAATTTTGCTACGCCTGACGCTCGTTACGTCTTTTCAAGACTAATCAGAGGCGCTCTACCAAAAATATTGAAAAATCCTAACATTTTATGAACTGAACTTGAAGAGCATAAAACAATGAAACCAAAAATGTATATCATCACAGAAACCGAAAAAGAAGGGCTTAGGCGGGAGTTGCATAATGCCGTCAAAAGTTTAATATAGTCCTTCACTATATGTTGTTGTGCATTTATCACTACTATAACCAAAGAACATTTATTTCGCGATCAACACAGCGGTGAACAACTGTTCCAAAAACTTATCCTTCAGAGCATACAATACAGTTACAGAGGGAGATTATGACGTCGTCGTTGGATACATGTACATATTGTGACATCATGAAAATAGCCCAAAAATAATCAGAAATGATTTAAAAGTGGCTGGAGTTTTTTTTGCAAATAACTTTAAAAAGAGCACGTTGACCCCTAAGTTTTTTGAAGCCATTCGTTAAAAGTACAAAAATCCTACA
Organism: Arcuatula senhousia; assembly: GCA_963971305.1. Taxonomy (NCBI): domain Eukaryota; kingdom Metazoa; phylum Mollusca; class Bivalvia; order Mytilida; family Mytilidae; genus Arcuatula; species Arcuatula senhousia. The sequence continues at coordinate 24,100 of CAXARO010000859.1, forward strand.
TCATGCAAAATTTCAAATAATGCAATGGACAGTCTTTTTTCTATATGGCTATTTATTTGCAGACTTTCTTCAAAATTTTCATTAAATTACCATTAAAACCAATTTAAGGGTTTAATCAGGGTATTGCGTTTGACGAATGGTGACATAATAAACAAGTTCATATTCTCATTATTGTAAAACAAAAGACAGAGTAGAAAAATGAACAACGGTTAAAAAGTTTTGCCATTTTTAATAATTTCTAAAATATTTCACTGTTTTCCAATTTTTGTAGAATGCATCTGATATTCAACTTTAAATATTTTAAACAACGGATCCGTAAAGACATGGTTTTCTTTTTATATTTTAAATGTAAATACTAAAATTAGCTTAAATGCATATTTTCATGAATTTGCCCTTAAGATATATATGTTACCGGGAATGTGTCTAATTAGGGATTACATGAAATCCCTGGAAAAATGGGGGGGGGTTCATGTAATCATTGGCCGGTTAAGGGAATACATGTAATCCCTTAAAGTTCTAGGGATTACACGTTATCCCTTATTTAAACAAAATATTTCCCTGAAAGTAAAATTGACCATAAGTCAAGCATTTGTACTGCTGTTTCTGAAGGTTTGACTCTGAAGAATTATTGGATTTATTTTAACAACACAAGAATGGGTCCTGTCCTTTTACAATGGAACTGTGGGTTGATACATAATATGGCATTTTACTTATTATATACAAAACGATTAAACATATACCCTTGAATCTAGAATATCAATATACCCAATAGAACATTTGTGTGGTTCATCGTATTACTCTATTTTATTCACAAGGTTGGGCGGAGCTTAAATTTCTCACTGAGTCTTTTAGGTAAGATTTAAACGTAGAATCCCGAAATAATTGACCCGTGACCAGCCCGGTCAATAAAATAGAGTAATATCACTTACATCAAATCTTACCTATTCAGGGTAATCAGAAAGTTTTTAAAAAAATGAATGGATAATGATGTATGAAAACGGTATTTTTGTGAACATGTTATGAAATTTGAATTAGTGATCAAAATGTATAAACAGACATAAAATTCAAAAGTGACGTTCCAAGGAAACACAAAATTAACCTTGAAGTTGCAAAAATTCGGATGCTTCATATGACCATTCCTAGATTTTTACTCGTCTTAAGTGAAGCAATTGTCATAAATCAAATCAGCCATGTACAATCGCTGTTCTACTATTTAAAAAACTTAATTGTCCAGCCATATTAATAGAGATGCACCATTCGGCTGATTGAACTCTACACTTATTACAACATGTTGTCAGATGACCCCTTTTCAAACTTGTGTGATGTTTCAAATGTCAAAAAGTTGTTTATGCCTAATAGCCGTTAAAGTTAGTTGTTACAAATTTTACATAAGCAGATCTAATAAGAATGTAAATATTACATATTTTTCATGGCATGTTATTGATTAATAGTGAAATAAAAAATATATTAATTTGAAGAATATTTTAGATACTATAAAATGAAAAACAATGGGCAGGCACAATAAATTATAGATTTTTAAATGCAATTGTGTTAGGTAAAGAAAAAGATTCGCTTTGAAGTCTTTTTGAGAATCTGATAAACGTGTAAAAATGTTGCAAAAACTCAGGGATTTCATGAAATCCCTGGAAAATAATAGGAATTACATGTAATCCCTACGTCATTTAGCGATTACTATATCTTTATTCTCAAACAGCCAATTACATTGGTACCAACAAATATGGAAAAGAACAAAAACAACACAATATTTACAATATATACAACAGTAAGAAAAGAAAACAGGTCACAAAAAAATACACACACACACACGCACACACATTCACAAATTATATGAATTAAGCATTACTTCCACACACAATCAACAGGGTGAGACAAAGTCAGCCAGGAGTTCCGAAACTTCTTTGATATCTTTGATAAAGTTACAAAGTTTATATAATGTTCGCTGACTATTGGTGGAAATCAATTCTGAAAATGTTATAACATTGGGTCTAGTTCGAAAATATTTTGGAATAAATTGATTTCTGGTACCATCTATAGCAGAACATTTGAGAATATAGTGATACTCATTCCCTAACTCCTGACAGTTGCATAGGGGACAGTATCTGTTTTCTCTAACTAAATTCGTCCATCTACCAGTTTCTATTGGTTAATGGTGATCGTAGTTCTATACCTACACAATCTTATTGCTGCCGGAGATGATAAAATATTAAAGTATTCTTCAAATTAACAAGAGGCTCCCAGGAGCCTGAATCGCTCACCTGACATATGTGCCTGAAGTAAAGGTTATAAGGCAAAATCTATTTAACGTTGAAAGGGTCATAAGATTAATAAGGGGGTCATCTGACAATATGGTGGATCTAAAGGTGCTGATCACTTTTGTTTTCAATCAAAATCTAAAAATCTGTCACCCTTTTTGAGTTGTTTGCAAAAAAATGCAGTTAAACCTAATGTTCTATTTTTAGCCACAGCGGCCATGCTTTACAACCAATCAAAAATCCCCACAACAGTTCTATACACCTAATAATAATAAACAATAATACCAAGTTTGGTTCCATTTGGACTTAAAGTGTCAGAGGAATTAACATTTTCAATATAAGGAAATGCAGTTAAAATGCTCAATTGTGACATTCCAAGGGCAATAACTCCTCAAAGGAAAGGTCCTACAACGTTGACCCTGTACAAATTTTGTAGATCTTGATGCACTTAACAATATGCAATTTAAATTTCTCAAATATCTTGTATAGTTTTCAAGATATTGAGCTCAACAGGTGCAAAATTTGCAAAAAATCCACAAAAAGGGCAATAACTCCTACATGGGTTGTTGGATTTTCTTCAAAATTTCAGAGCTGGTAGATCTTGAGGTGCTGATCACTTTTACCCTGTGCCAGAATTTTGATATCTGTAGCCGTTTTTGAGTTATTTGCAAAAAACTGCATTTTACCCCTATGTTCTATTTTTAGCCGTGGCGGCCATGTTTTACGACGAATCAAAAATCCCCACATCAGTTCTAAGCACCGAATGCTAATGAACAACCATACCAAGTTTGGTTGCAATTGGACTTATGGTGTCAGAGGAGTTAAAGTTTTAAAAAGTTTACGGACGACGGACGACGGACGGACGACGGACGACGGACGGACGCCAAGTGATGACAATAGCTCACATGACCCTTCGGGTCAGGTGAGCTAAAAAGGGCAATAACTCCTACATGGGTTGTTGGATTTTCATCAAAATTTCAGACCTGGTAGATCTTGAGGTGCTGATCACTTTTGTTCCCAATCAAAATTTTGAAATCTGTCACCGTTTTAGAGTTATTTGCAAAAAACTGCCATTTACCTCTATATTCTATTTTTAGCCACAGCGGCCATGTTTTACAACCAATCCAAAATCCCCACATCAGTTCTATACAGCTAATGCTAATAAACAACTATACCAAGTTTGGTTCCATTTGGACTTTAAGTGTCAGAGGAGTTAACATTTTCAATGTAATGAGGAAATGCTGTTAAAATGCTAAATTTTGACGTTCTAAGGGCAATAACTCCTAAAAGAAAAGGTCCTACAACGTTGACCCTATTACATATTTTGTAGATCTTGATGTGCTTAACAATATACAATTTAAATTTCTCAAATATCTAGTATAGTTTTCAAGATATTGAGCTAAACAGGTGCAAAATTTGCAAAAAATCCACAAAAAGGGCAATAACTCCTACATGGGTTGTTGGATTTTCTTCAAAATTTCAGAGCTGGTAGATCTTGAGGTGCTGATCACTTTTGTTTTTAATCAAAATTTTGTAATCTGTTACTGTTTTAGAGTTATTTGCAAAAAACTGCCATTTACCTCTATGTTCTATTTTTAGCCACAGCGGCCATGTTTTACGACCAATCAAAAATCCCCACATCAGTTCTATACACCTAATGCTAATAAACAAATATACCAAGTTTGGTTCCATTTGGACTTAAAGTGTCAGAGGAGTTAACGTTTTCAATGTGATGTGGATATGCTGTTAAAATGCTCAATTTTGACGTTCTAAGGGCAATAACTCCTAAAAGGAAAGGTCCTACAACGTTGACACTGTTACATATTTTGTAGATCTTGATGTGCTTAACAATATGCAATTTAAATTTCTCAAATATCTAGTATAGTTTTCAAGATATTGAGCTAAACAGGTGCAAAATTTGCAAAAAATCCACAAAAAGGGCAATAACTCCTACATGGGTCGTTGGATTTTCTTCAAAATTTCAGGGTAGGTAGATCTTGAGGTGCTGATCACTTTTACCCTTTGCCAGAATTTTGATATCTGTAGCCGTTTTTGAGTTATTTGCAAAAAACTGCATTTTACCCCTATGTTCTATTTTTAGCCATGGCGGCCATGTTTTACGACGAATCAAAAATCCCCACATCAGTTCTAAGCACCGAATGCTAATGAACAACCATACCAAGTTTGGTTGCAATTGGACTTATGGTGTCAGAGGAGTTAAAGTTTTAAAAAGTTTACGGACGACGGACGACGGACGACGGACGGACGCCAAGTGATGACAATAGCTCACATGACCCTTCGGGTCAGGTGAGCTAAAAAGGGCAATAACTCCTACATGGGTTGTTGGATTTTCATCAAAATTTCAGACCTGGTAGATCTTGAGGTGCTGATCACTTTTGTTCCCAATCAAAATTTTGAAATTTGTCACCATTTTAGAGTTATTTGCAAAAAACTGCATTTTACCCCTATGTTCTATTTTTAGCCACAGCGGCCATGTTTTACGACCAATCAAAAATCCCCACATCAGTTCTATACACCTAATGCTAATAAACAACTATACCAAGTTTGGTTCCATTTGGACTTTAAGTGTCAGAGGAGTTAACATTTTCAATGTAATGAGGAAATGCTGTTAAAATGCTAAATTTTGACGTTCTAAGGGCAATAACTCCTAAAAGAAAAGGTCCTACAACGTTGACCCTATTACATATTTTGTAGATCTTGATGTGCTTAACAATATACAATTTAAATTTCTCAAATATCTAGTATAGTTTTCAAGATATTGAGCTAAACAGGTGCAAAATTTGCAAAAAATCCACAAAAAGGGCAATAACTCCTACATGGGTTGTTGGATTTTCTTCAAAATTTCAGAGCTGGTAGATCTTGAGGTGCTGATCACTTTTGTTTTTAATCAAAATTTTGTAATCTGTTACTGTTTTAGAGTTATTTGCAAAAAACTGCCATTTACCTCTATGTTCTATTTTTAGCCACAGCGGCCATGTTTTACGACCAATCAAAAATCCCCACATCAGTTCTATACACCTAATGCTAATAAACAACTATACCAAGTTTGGTTCCATTTGGACTTAAAGTGTCAGAGGAGTTAACGTTTTCAATGTGATGTGGATATGCTGTTAAAATGCTCAATTTTGACGTTCTAAGGGCAATAACTCCTAAAAGGAAAGGTCCTACAACGTTGACACTGCTACATATTTTGTAGATCTTGATGTGCTTAACAATATGCAATTTAAATTTCTCAAATATCTAGTATAGTTTTCAAGATATTGAGCTAAACAGGTGCAAAATTTGCAAAAAATCCACAAAAAGGGCAATAACTCCTACATGGGTCGTTGGATTTTCTTCAAAATTTCAGGGTAGGTAGATCTTGAGGTGCTGATCACTTTTACCCTATGCCAGAATTTTGATATCTGTAGCCGTTTTTGAGTTATTTGCAAAAAACTGCATTTTACCCCTATGTTCTATTTTTAGCCATGGCGGCCATGTTTTACGACGAATCAAAAATCCCCACATCAGTTCTAAGCACCGAATGCTAATGAACAACCATACCAAGTTTGGTTGCAATTGGACTTATGGTGTCAGAGGAGTTAAAGTTTTAAAAAGTTTACGGACGACGGACGACGGACGACGGACGGACGCCAAGTGATGACAATAGCTCACATGACCCTTCGGGTCAGGTGAGCTAAAAAGTCGTCTTAAACAATTTACAGTTGATCGCTTTAGGTGATTCACTTACAGATGCGCTCCATTTTTTGAATAAATTGATCAGTAAGTCGCTGTTTTACAATAGCTTTAAACCACTCTTTATTATCCTAGATTGATGAGGAAGGATCGAGAGTCGTGACGAGTTTTTAGACTTCATTGCCATCAGAAACATTCAAATCAATCAATTTACAGCAAACAAGATGAAATTATAAAGAAAAGCACAGAATCTGCTCTTCAAACAAAATTATATATATCAAAATACAATATAAGCTTGGCATTGTTTAAAGCATAAAAGTAAAATATGTACAGTTAACGTTGAGGGTGGGAGGGAGGTTAAATTTTTTGCATTATTTTACCAATCCTAAAATACGTCTGCTCTCTAAGAATTCGATTTGAAAAAGGAAGTTCTAATAAAAATGCGCAATTAAATTAACTGTGACGTATTAAAAGTAAGTGACTACCGCCACGCAACGTAATGAACAACATACAAAAAACGCCTCACTAGGATAAATCAATTTAATATTTATCAATTAAATTTTATTATCCTAGATTCAGCACATGACAAGAAAATACAAATATCAATAATCAGATTTATTATGAATAAAGAAATTGGCATTTGTACATATGTACGGTCACGACTCATATATATAAAACATGGGCTGCCGACCAAGTTTGTAAAATGGCAAGCCCCATTATGATCATTATTCCATTAAAATTCTTGGCATTATCCTTAAAATGACATTATAAACATTATGATGACATTATCCTTAAAATGACATAAACATTATGATGACATTATCCTTAAAATGACATAAACATTATGATGACATTATCCTTATGGAATGAGCATTATTAAACATTAAATGAACAACATTATAAGTATCATTAAACCTCTAGTCATAAAACATACTGGTCCTGGGTACAGAGACTCAGTAGTTCTGACTGACAAATTCAGAAAGATTATTGCAATCAAAGCTCATTATATCAAATGTGTCGCGAAGTTAACGCCACATGATCTCAAAAATTGAGATCACCGCCACAGCGGAAGCGACACAATTATAGAGTTGAAACCGCACATATGTACCAAATTAAGCATTTTTTTTTACAAAAAAATGGATCTAGAAAAAACATTTTAGATCACAAATTATTGACAACTATATACAAAATTAACAACAATATCCATTAAAATCATTCCCCAAATAGTTGTTGCAAAAAAGACTGTATAAGGTGCACCAATATACTATTATCTAGTTTTGACAAATGTACATTATCACCACAAAATATTCCTTGCTCATTCCATGCAATCTCTGGATATTTAAGGTATGCACCCCCAATGAACAAATTAAAGATGTTGCAATGCTATTAATTCTCCTTGCTGCCAGATTCATGGCCTTACAATTATTACTATAGCGCCACTTTAGCCTAGGCAGAACTTGTGACCAAATTGATTTAGTATTAGGCATCATTCTATTCATAGCAAGAATGGTTAAACTAATTCTATACCTTAGAACATGTAAGTTCTTATAGCCAATATTTAGATTAAATTAAACTAAACGTTGTCTTGACTATAATATACATCAAATTTATACATGCCAATAGCCTTAGAAATGACTTCATAATTCACAATCTTTTATTTGCTATACATTATAACCTTATATACCGTTTATACGCATCAGATTTCCAACGACCCAGAATTTGAATAATTTCAGAAGAAAACCCCATTTCAAAATGCATAGTAGCAGCCCCTATTCTAAATGAGTGCCATTTGTATCTTGACGAGTCAATTCCAATAAATTTTAAAGCCTTGTTCAAGATTGCTGTAAACTGGTAGCGTGTTAATAAGTTACCACCAAAGTGAATAAAAGTTGACCCTTGACTTCTGGACGCATTAAAAGAAACGACTTAAGCAATTTGACGGGACAGATGTTTGTCTTAGTTTCTATAATAGTGATACGATCGCAATTAAAATGTACCGTATTCGTCAGTTTTTGATGCTGGAATAAACTTAAGAAATTTGCTGAACGTTATTGATAATTGTAAACTCTACATTATCTATTCCTATAATTTGGTGTCTTTGTGTCATCTTAGTATGGGTCAATTCCCCTACTCTTAAGCAACCGAAAAATGCAAGTGAAAATGCAGAAGAAAAAAGGTTGGACTCGTAATCTGATGCGCATATTGTTGGTAGTACAGATAATAGCTTTTCAAGCAGTTCCTTAGATACAGGGAACATGAGGCAGAACATCCCATTGGCAAACATTTGTCAAAATAGAAAAGGTCTTTAAACTTAAAGCCAAGAAGCTCAAATTCATTAGGGTGTAAGATAAGCAACCTAAAGGCTGATGAAATATCCTTTTTTTGCCATTAAAGAATGTTTTCATAATTTTGCCAAAGAATCTAAAACTTTGTCAAAAGACGTATACTGTACGGTGGTAAAACCTTGGTCTGTGCCATCATTAACACTCTCACCATATTTAAAACCTGACAATAAAATGTTTGCATCCTCTCTGTTAGGATAATATTCAATTAGCAGACTTAAACTTTCAAAATTAATTGGAGTTTTACCAAGTTTGTATAATTCATGTTCACTTTCACTCTGCAAATATATTTTTGGCATTGATTCTGTTTGGAAAGTATTCGGCTCTAGCATGTTGGTCACGAAAATTACTGAAATTTTACTGGTTTGAGCTAGAATCTACTGGCTTTGTGCAACGCACTGCGGGGTGTCCCTCGCCACATCTTAGACAAGAATGACTAAAATAACAGTTGGTTTGAACACATCTCCCCTTATTATTAAATTCATAACATCTACCAAAGAACTTTTTAGGTGGTGATTTTGCCCTATTTGCAGCCTGGGGTGGTGATGGGGACATGTAAATAAGCCAAAGCTCTTGGTTGATGACTCCCCAAGAAGAGGCAGGGGACTTAGCTTTCCTAAGCCTAAACTGTTGGTCATAGTCACGCCAACCAAGTGTAGTTGTTCTGCTAGCCCCCAATCTAATGTCATGCATGTACTTAAAAATGCCTGAAGTACTTCGAGGGTGGGCAGATGTAAAAACACTTGCAAATATCAAAAATGCATCTAACCAAGAGTTGATATCAGTTATTTGCTTGCCTGAGCTTTGCTTCATCACCAACTGACCTTGATCATTCAAAGATAAGTGTTTGTTTGTTTCAGCATCTGATCTACCAAGCAAAATAGATAAGTCAATGTACTCCCCATTTATAATTTTCTGTTTGGTTTGTGTCGAAACATGTAATGCAATATCATCATGAATACTGTTTATTTGTACTGGTGGGGGTTCAATTATACCATTACTTGTACCCTGAGTACCTGAGGTATGCCTGTCAGTCACAACTGGCTGAATAGTTATAGCTTGTGGGGCATGGTTATCAGATTGTGAATTTGTATGCTGGACGTCATTGTCAGGCTCATCCTGTTGAGCAGAGCCCTTCTGATGTACAGAAACTGAAACCGTAGCAGTCATTTTCTTTTTCCTCGCATACGGGGTCTTGGAACTTCTCTGAGACTGTCTTACGGTTCTTCCCATATTCTAAAACTCAACTTTTACTTATAAATATAACAAAATAATGCATTATTCAAATTTATGGTGAGTGAATATCAGCACAGAGAAAGTCTCGCATCCCCCGATTTTGAAACATTAAATTGAGAAAATATTTGAACAATAAGGTCGGCCTGATCCTTAAAGAAAAAAGGGGTTAACCTTTAAAATGAGACAGTCCTTTACAATTCAATGGAAAAATACTATTTAACGTGGCGTGAAATGCTTTTGATAAAAAGGCATGAATAGGGGGGCGAGATCTACCCTCGGACCAGTACGCATAATTTTTTATATGAATGATTGTATGTGTATTAATGCATTTGTTCATTGAAACTATCATTATGTTTTGAGATTTGTCAGTTTATCCTACAAAGGACCGGTGGCAAAGACCACGTGTCGACCAGATGTGCCACCGAAACGGCTCGAATAAAAATATTGTTCTTTCTTATTTCCTTTCTAATGTATGTATATCATTATAATTCAATTATTCCAGTTGACACTATGATTTATTCTTTTTTATTATGTGTTAGTCTTTAAATTTTTTGCATTATTTTACCAATCCTAAAATACGTCTGCTCTCTAAGAATTCGATTTGAAAAAGGAAGTTCTAATAAAAATGCGCAATCAAATTAACTGTGACGTATTAAAAGTAAGTGACTACCGCCACGCAACGTAATGAACAACATACAAAAAACGCCTCACTAGGATAAATCAATTTAATATTTATCAATTAAATTTTATTATTTATCATTTCTGTATCCCACAAATACGTTCTAACGTATTTTCGATAAAACTTAACCAGTTGTAATTTCTCCTTTCTTCGCTGAGTTTTCTAGAGAGTTTATATAAAGTGTTTGCAAATTTAGTTTCTTTACCGGTTAGAATGCAGGCCCAGAAAGCGACCATTCTTACTTTTATATTTCAATTGAATGTCTACCATCCTCTCTGTAGACCATATAATTTGGAGTTGCACATAATCCCTGACTTTTTAATGATTACACGTAATCCCTAATTTCACACATTCCCTGTAACATATACATTGTTCGATATTTTTTAAGTTGGATTTTCGGTTTTTTTAAAAGTTTATTTTGTTTAAAAGTCTTTGATTAATTTTTGCCGCTGTGGGTGGGGGACAAAGAAATGCAAGGAGTCTGTTCGTGCGTCCGTCGCATTTGTTTTGTTACAAAATTCTCAGGTACTATATGTATATATTATTTGAAGGCTTTGGATATTTTGTATGCAGCTTTAGGTAGGGGTCTCATGTTGTAATATGCGTTTCAGGTTCGTCACTTATCCGATCCCTCTTTAACGAGCCGACTAAGACTTTATGGTCGAAAATTTGTAAACTTTTCGTAGCACATTTTTGTTAGTTACTATTATTTGTAGTCTTACGATTAGGGGTTTAATTTGATGCGATGCGTTTTCAGGTCTGTGGCGTATCGATTCAATGTGTAACGTGGCAATTGAAATTGTCTCTGCTCGACAAGGGACCTAATAATTCTTTTCTATTTATAGACAAAATACGGGTAAAACATATTAAAGCCATGCACTTATTAAACTAATTTTAATATTAAACCAAAAAAAAAAACATTTCAATTTTAATTGTTAACAAAGCAACCTTTAATGAATTGAATTGGTATTGACATTGAACAGATCCAAACTGTAGAAAAACCAAACAGGGACTGGAATATAAAGGCACTATGAGCATAACAAATACCGGAAAGACATGTCAGGCGTGGAACGTTAACACTCCAAATGTTATTGATGGTTCTAAGTACGGGCATCTGGTAAACGAAGGAAACTTTTGCCGGGGGACAACTGATGAGCCAGAACCTTGGTGTTACGAGACAGATTCTAGTGAAAGATGGAACTATTGTGATATTCCGTACTGTAGTGAGTATAGCATGGTTGTGATAATTTATAAAATTATGGGAATATCATGTCACCGTAAACATACCTAAACCGCTGATGTATTCAGTTAAAATATATCGACGACTTTATGATTTTTGATGGAAATAATTAGTAATTGTCCACTTTATTTAGCAACAAAAAGAAAGTAATACGTTTGCAGCTTTTTTACCGAGATAAATGACATTAAAAATGGGCGATAAGCCAGAATCATTATATTATATAATCAGCATTGTGACCCTTTATGCCGTAAAAGTCATGGAATTGTATATAATCAGATTATGTCATAAAAAGAAGGGTCAGTAAGCCAAAACAGATTTCAGCATTGTAAAGTAAAATCTAGATAAGTTCCAAATTCTGATTGAAATTTTGAAAAAAGTAAAGAATGAACATCCTTAAAATAATGATTAATGAAAATTATGACAATCAAAGTATTTGTGTATTAAAGACAGTTAGTGACGAGTTCTTTGTTCTGATGATTTGACTATAAATAAAGGATGCTAGTGGTTAATTTTACAAAACTACAGGACCTGGCATACAAAAGTAACTACTGCTGAAAAATAACTGATCGGTATTTTTGGAAAATATATAGTCAAAGGAGAGGTTTGTTGTAGCACAATTTATTTTGTATGTATACATACAAGTCTTGTTAAGACCAAAGTTGAACGGTAAGGGCAGTCATTTTCATAATGTCTGTCTTCACCCATAGTTTATTTTAAAGAATAACGTTTAAACCGTTGAAGCAGATGTTATACATGGGCAAGGGGATAAATCAATACTGAAGCAAACCTGATCGAACAAAAATTGGCGGGGCTGGGACCGCTCATGCCCCCGAGAAGCTCTGGGGAAAGGTATGAAATTCTGCATTGTAGGCGTTTCCTAGGAGTTGATTGTTTCTGATGCAAGATTTAAGAATTGATGTCTTTTAAAACAATTGGAAGAAAATTAGTATAAGAATAATCAACATGGTCAACTTGCTTGTCGACTTCACATTTTTTCATTGAGTTTAGTAAGCTAGCTTTTATCAGACAATCGGATTTCCAATAAACAGCCAATAGTTGTGTATAACTGCTTACTGATTTGTTCTATATTTCATATGAAGCAGACTTCTAATATCACTTTAAGACTTAAAAGCAGATGGAATTGTACTGTCCTCCACTCAAAAATATTTGCAAGTCGTACCTTCCTTTATCCTATATTACTATATCTTGAAATTAAAAAAACAGACAGATTCCAAGAAGTCTTTATTGCCACACAAGGGGGATTTTTTTACGCCATGTGAAAAAAAAATAACTTGATTTTTCCAGTTGTCATTCTCTTTTTTTTAAAAGAGAGAAACATTCCGTTGGTTCTGGCTTTTGAAAAATTCAGCCCATAAATTTAATTTACATTGTTCCTAAAGAAAGTTTTTATCGACAACACATTTGTTCAGTTTGGTGGACGTGTTTTTCAGCAAACAATCAGGATTCCAAAGTCACAAATTTGGCACCTTTATTGCTTCTTCATTCGTGTGAAGCAGACTTCCTACAATGATTTCTAGACAAAAATGATCGTAGACTGGCTCTCTCTTTAAACATCTCTTTCAGTTAAATTGATGATGTCCTTTCAATGAACAATTCGCGATTTGGTGACTTTCTCCATGTCATACGTGTTTATGCTCAGGAACTTAATGTAAAGGGCACAACAGATTCTAGGAAGTCTGTTTTGTATTTAAATCTACAGCTCGAAGTAGACTCTCAAGGATGACTTCCAACAAAGAACAAAGCTCATTGACAAACGTGATGACTTCAACGTTCTAATCGTCAACTATCCCTTCTTGTGTAGAAACATATGGTCCATTCAAGCTTATGGAGTTAAAGTTGGTATCACAATTGATTCGTTAGTCCAGAGCTTGAGGAACTTGCATCGATTTTCTTGGCAGAGCGTCACATCTGACACAAAAATTGTTAACACAAGTCTATGTTGCTCTCTTTGTTCCAGAAATTTTGCGGAAAACATCATGCGCTCGTAGACAAAAATAGGATTTCTATCTCTCAGATTAGTGAAGATGTTTGGATGACATAGGAGTTGTGCTGTCTTCTTTTAACAAATTTGACTCGTTGTATTAGACATTAGCAGCGCGACAGGTGTGCTTAAGCAAGCAAAAACTGTTTTCTCTACCAGAGTACCTGAGTTCACTTTCGTTAAGTCTTGAAACTGCGTTGTTGAGTATTATTTCGTTGTTTTTATGTTTTCATGGTTTTTTTTCGTTTCTTTATGCTGTTTTTCGTTTTTACCCTTTCGGAATTTGACATTCCAATAACCCATTTGTACCTCTTTGCTTCTGTTAGATCATTTGAGATATGCATGAATCTTGATCTCTTATTAAATATTTTAGATGACATCATGTATTATTAAAAAAGGCATAATAGTTTCCATGAAACATTCATATATCAGAAGTCCAAAAGGTAAAGACAAAGGAAAAGATACACACAGGACAAAACAAACACACATAAAACAACTACAATCACCAACGTGTAACATTTTCTATACATTGGGTGTTTTACTTTGAAATATAGTTGTTGTCTTTCCTCATCACAGTTGGTAATCTCTACCTGTTACCTACCTGTTCTTGGAATGCATGTTAAGCGCTTAGGGTAATTTTAAATTAGTTAATGCGCTATACAAATATTGTTAATAATAATAATAATGAATATATATTCCTTTAAGTTTCATGATCATAGTTTTTAGGCAAGCGCAGCGAAGCCTTATGGAGTCTATAGAGTAGTGATGATTTTCGCGTTTTTTTTTAGTCTAGACGGAGTGATCTGTCTACATCCAGTCTGGAAAAAATGCTTCATTTTCTATATCACTTTTCAATATTTGTTAACATGATACTCACTTTTATAAATCTCAAATTTATTGGCATTTTATATGACTGGCGGAAGTTTTATTTATTCCGTTGCATTTCAGATGATGAACTAGTTAGTTCAAGGCGATAGAATATACATTATGTATTCATTTATTATTTAATTGGTTCGTATAAATATTTCTCCTATTTGGTTGGTCAATGCAAGGATTATATCTTCTCCATTCATAAATTCAGTACACAATACACATCATTGGGACGAGTCCATTTCAATCGAAGGGGTGTTTCTATCGTTACACTGTTTCTACACGATACCTGTCTTGTGCGTTCATTAACTTTGAAATTTTATTCATCTACTCAACCGAATGATATAAGTTATGCCGACTTCATGGACTTACTCTGGGCTTTAGATGTGAAGAACTATTTAAGGCTTTGCCATTTGAATTTAGTGTATAATTGCAAATCTGATACTTTCTTTTTTATATGCATAGGTGTGACATTTATCTAATACATGTACAAACAAAAAAACAGATCCAGTTACTTTGGTTGTCAAATTTGCGAATAGCAATATTTGTTATCCTGGATTTCTAGTCCATTTTAATCCGTAATTTCAGGTCAAATTAAAACAAAATACATTATATACTTTCGTTCAAGATAAACACGCGGCGTCACTTAAAAGGTTATAAGAAAGTTTATAATACTCTTGGGTAAGAACTATGTTTGATAAATGTGACTTTAGTAATTTGCACCATAAATTTTGGACATGTTACTACTTGAAATATGCATATCCTTGTACTTCATAACCTAATTAACAGTTTATACTGCTTTTGTATTTTGTATTTTATGTTTCTGTTGTCCATTGATTGTTTTATTGTTGCTGATTTATGGTAAACAAGCTACATTTTTCATTTAAATTTTGAACTTTCACAAGAAATGTTAAATGGCGGGACGTAAAAACAAAAATTAAAGCCATAGGGGTATCTACGCAGTATTTGGTATTCACTTTAAATATACGGTGGTAATATTAAATCAAACTGTTTTCATATTTCAGGCACCCCGTCATTGGGATTTACAGTGGTGAACCCAACCGATATAACCAGCCAAGAAGGTGAATCAGTCAAGTTTACAAAAGTTGTTTCCTCTTCTCTTTCGGGTTACGACTCTACGACAGGTGTATTTACTGCTCCGATGGACGGAACCTATTTGTTCATGATCTCAACAAGAACTGTTGGAAATCACGAAGTTTATATTAGCGTAGTGAAGAATGGACAGCAGACAGTTGTTCTTTTTATGAGAAGTAAAGAAACTTCGTACACGCCACCCTTTGAATCCGATTCTACATCCGTAGTTCTATCTTTAAAGAAGGGCGACAAAATAAACGGGAAATGTATCTCAGCAAAATGTTTCATTGATGATGGTTCAACCTTTACAGGAGTTTATCTTTAGTTACAGAATGCGATGTTATGACATTTTTCCTCCTGTACTTTGTCCTTAAATGATTCTTAATTGTAACTTTTTTTTCTTTCTATATAATGAATTAGATAATTGAAATCTTCTATAGTTAGTATTTCTCTCTATATATTCAACTAAAAAGACTTTAAAGATATGGTGCTACTGTCCTTTTGTAAGTTGAGATGCATTGCGTTTTTCTGTAGGGTCTTAAAATATAAAGGTTACAACAAAATTATCGAACTGGGATGATCAATAAGCAAAGACAAAAAATGTTGAACACTAGAAAAATGGTCTTGACTTTTGTTCATCATTTAAAAGAGAAATGGTGGGTTGAACCAAGTTTTATGGCACAAAAAACCTTATTCCATTGCAATCTAAAGGCCCGGTTTCGCAAAGCGGAACACGGTTGTGAGACAAAAAAGAGATAAAAAGGTGATCATCTAAGTACAACAAACTGCCACAACCTAATTGAAACGATCACAAATCATTTCAACTGACACGGTTTTGAATTTTGCTACCAGTGGCTGATATCGAAAGATAAACTTGTTTTAAGACCGCATGAGACTTATTCTTATAACCTTGGTCTAGAGGCCGATCACCAAATCAACTGTGTCGGCTCAAATAATCTTAAAACTTAAAAGTACAAGTCCTGGCATATCGTATATGTTGCATTGTGAAATATGCACACCATATGCTGGTGTGGTGGGTATGTTACTTTCCAGATTAGCCAAAGGACAAGGTACGGTATGGCCCGTATTTGGCCCCCTCTAAAACTGAAAAATAGAAAACTGATCTAGAGAAAAGTCCTTTTGTTATTTATTAAGTGTAATGAATGAAGAAGATAAAACAACATAATTTATCAGAATTTTTCATGTTTATTAATTGAAATTGCTTGTCAAAACATAGTGAATATGTATGACTTCTTTCAAATTCGCGGAAAATGGACAATATTTGGGTAATATTTTCAATTTTTAGATGCCAGCGACTACTTAGACCACAGTCATTGTTTATGAACTTTAATTTGCACTATAAAATGGTTATAAATCAGTTGAGAAATCCATGGTCTACGTTGTCGCTGGTCATTAAAAATAACAAAATAAGCATGAAAAATGACATATTGCTACGATTTTGATACTTTTGGACTACTTTAAGCCTCTATAAAAATTGAAATTAGAATAGATGATGGAAAATGTTTACCATTGTCAAAAAGTTCAATCATCTTACTTGAAACCTTAATGATATTTAAATCATTTACTTTGGATTTGATTTTCTTTAAATAGGGGGGCCAAATATGGGCTTTACTGTACCTTGTCCTTTGAAAATTTAAATTGCAAACTTGGTCCATGGCGTAACATGTCTTATTCCATTAGATGTTTTAGAAAAATATGTAAAAATTATAGGTCAAAGCAATAAAGTTCCTAGAAATAAAGAATGTCGTTTTAACTATAGCTCTTTCAGACGGCATTTAAGTTTTTTGTGGGGTTAGATGGCGTATTAAGTTGAAGAATCGAAATAAATACATAAAATCAGTTTTTACACGTAAGTACTAAATTTTTTGCAATTAGCTGTCATTGCTTATTACCCTAGTATATATATGTAACAGTAAATAAGCGTAATCAGGGATTGCGTGTAATTCCTAAAATTCCGGGATACACGAAGACTTACTTTGTCATCATTGAGTCTAAGAACAAGAACAAATATACAGAATACCAAATAATCGGCATGCTCTCTTCGGTTGACGTATTTTTTAGCAAACACTAGGGATTCCATTGGGCACTAATTGCGCACCTTTGCTTGCTGATTTGGTTCTTCATTCATATGAAGCGGACTTCTTACAACCTGTTCTATACAAAAATAATATCTTAATCGTAGACTGGCTCTTTCTTTAAACCTCACTTTCCGTTATACAGATGGTGTTTTATCACTGAATAATTCTCGATTTGGTAACTCTCTACATCTCAAATATCATCAGGAACTTGAGACAAGTGTAATTCCTAAATTTTTCGGGATATACGAAGACTTACTTTGTCATTATTGAGTCTAAGAAAAAGAACAAATATACAGAAGACCAAATAATCGGCATGTTCTGTTCGGTTGACGTATTTTTTAGCAAACGCTAGGGATTCCAATGGGCACTAATTGCCCACCTTTGCTTGCTGATTTGGTTCTTCATTCATATGAAGCGGACTTCTAACAACCTGTTCTAGATAAAAAAAAAATATCTTAATCGTAGACTGGCTCTTTCTTTAAACCTCACTTTCCGTTATACCGATGGTGTTCTATCACTGAATAATTCTCGATTTGGTAACTCTCTACATCTCAAATATCATCAGGAACTTGAGACACAACGGATTCTAGGAAGTCTGCTTTATATTTAGATCTTCATCTCAAAATAGACTCTCAATGAAAACTTTCAACAAAGCTCTATGATAAACGTGGTGACTTCAACTTTCTGATTGTCAACTTTCCCTTTTTTGTGTAATAACATTCCTTCCGTTCCAGCTTATGGAGTTTACGTATCACGATTGATTCGTTTCTCAAGAGCTTGCGGGAATTGCATCGATTTCCTTAGCAGAGCGTCACGTTTGACAAAAAAAATTGTTAACACTTGAGTTCACTCTCATTACGAATAGAGTTCGCGTTGTTAATTGATATTCAGTGGTTCTTGTGTTTCCGTGTTCTATATGTTGTCTGTTTTTTCGTCCTGTTCTTGTGTGTGTTTGCTGGTTATGTCTCTGCCCTTTCGGACTTTTAAATTCGGATGCACCACTGGTTCCTCATGCCTATGAACAGCCATTTGAATGTAGTGAAGGGATGCTGGTGTATTTCTGACCATGTATTTTTGCCATAATCAAAAACGTTTATCATGTACATTCAAGAAAACTGTTCAAACGTTCAGCTCATTGTAAAGCTCTACAAAAGTTTCCACTGTGATGAAAATGCCAGATGCCCCATTAAAGAAGTTATGGTTCTTTTAAGGTCAAAATAGTGCTTTTCATCAGCCGTGTTACGCATACCCTCACTCAAATGTTTAGAAGACAGGAATATATGACTGACTGAGCTGGAAAGGTGAGGCACGGAACAATTCTTCATGCTTATGCTGCGCCCTTTGAAGAGTCACAGCTATACTGAATGTATTCTCGACAAAGTTAAGACCTTTTGTCAACGCGAATACAAAGTGCCATGCAGATTATATTGTCTGAACAAGTCTTGATTGAGCCGAAATCCACTTGTTAGAAAAAGATGAATAAATTTAAAAGTCATAACAAGTTTTTTTAAGATGTATTTAGTGTTCGATGAAAGTACATAAGTCCACTGGGATAAATGAGATCTAAACATAACCAAATCCATCTAGGATTGCTCAGCGAACATCGTCACTGTAACGATAGGTGAGATTGGTGTCTGTTTTTCGGCTGTAGTGATTCATAGACGTTCGTCACATTTGAACAAAAATATTGACAATTCGTGTAAATTGGAAGCCGAATGTCTACAATAACCACTCAACTAGTATGACTTGATCCAATAATAGGTTACAGTATAACAGCCAATAAAATCACCAACGATACTTCAACTTATTTTAAAACAAGATGTATTATGACGTAAAAAAATATATGGTTTTTCAATCATTTTAAAATACTCATCAACGAGTTACAATCACCGAATGAACTCATTATCGGACAATATTTGCCTAACACCTATTGTTTTTATTCCACATGATGCATTTGTCTTTTACAATCAAAATCTAAAAATACTCAGTCAATGATTGTTCTGTATAAAATTGGGTCTGAAAATAAATATTTTCCACATTTGATACATGAAAAAGCATGATGGGAGCAACTTGTCTTTTGGTTTTTTAAAGAAACGTCTTATTGAAAAACTGTTTTGCTTTAAAGCAGTTGCTTCAGGAATAGCTACACGTCGGACAGACACATTTAAATCTTTTTTAAAGAATCATTTTTTTTTAAAAACTGTCCTGTTAAAAAGTTAGACTATTTTACTCTGTTAAACTTTTAGACCGAACCTTGGTTATCTATTTTTAACGTGCAGAAATCACGATAAACGTATAGAATCCCTTGTTGTTTTAAATCTTGCGTATATGGAGAAACCAACATTTTCATTAAGGTGAGGTGTTTTTTAAAACAAATATACAACTTAAGCCTTAAGCGAACGAACCATATAAATTCCTCGATTAAGGAAAGGCTGTGTGTTAAAGCACATAAAAAATTGATTTCAATTTTAGATGTCGCATACACTTGATATAAAGAATTGTTTTTTATTTTTATTTAAACATTTTATTTTACAAATTACAACTTTAACAAATCATAAAATCTATTCACCTATACTAAACCTTGAATAATAAAACACACGTGTAAACCATGGAAAACAAATGGAGATCAATCTTGATATTAATCATGCCATGCAATTATTAAAGCACTTTGGTACAATTGGGACTATATAAAACAATGTCACTGAAAGACCAAGTGCTATAGATGAGCAGACTCTTCTACATTCTGTGACATTTTTGGCTTAACCTCAGATTTCCTTGTCATTTCAATTGTATATGGCTTTTCCGAGTGATTGTTTTTCAGAATTCCTCTAGACCTATCGTTTTTTACATCGCTAGAAACACCAGAGTCTGAATCGTCACTGTTCTGTTGTTTTCTGCTCAATTGAATTACATTATCAGCGCCATCTAGCTCATTTGCATGTTTAGCGATGGCCAAGAGGTCATGTGACAGTTCGTTCTTTTCCCGCTCAACCTCCTGCTCAAGACGATAGCCATAGTTATCGTAAAAGTCCCCCTCTGTCATGGCTCTGTGTTTTAAAGTGTTGTCATGATGTACTATGTGAAGAGCTAGGTTTGTCTGACTACCTTTTTCTGCTGCTATTGCCGCAGATAATGCCGATGGATGACTTCCAGGTTTGAATAAAGGTTTTCCTTGCTTGTGTCTCCTTTTGGCGCGAACAACTAGTGGAATCAATAATGCCAAGGCGACAATAAGGCAAATCAAAACTCCTGCAAATATGGCTGCGTTGTGATTGTACTCGTCATGCGAATGGTCCGCCTCCGAGTGATTTTCTGACTTCGCTCGCACTGTTAAAACAATGAAGGGTACTGGGTCCGACACCACATTGTTACCTTCAAACATCACAACCTGCAAGAAGAAATAAAATGTTACCGTAAGAAGTTAGTACTGTTGTAGGCCAGTAGTCTTATGAATATCTGATACATCAGTATTTTTATTTTCAGTGTATTTTTTTTATGTTGAGTGCTCAGTTGAGCGATATGTTTTGCTTTACCTAGGGCGTTAGCTATGCGTTTGCCCCAGCTGAACCTTAGCACATATGCAAATAATAGCAATACTTTATGGGTTATATTAAAATGCAATGTAAACCTTTATGAGCACCTTCATATCTTTAGGACTATCAGTCCAATGTTTAACAAATGGGTATGATAGCGTCTGTGCTTAGACCATTACAACTGCATTATCATATTTATATAGTTCTCTAAGGGCCCCGCTAGTTGAACCTTGTAATTCTGGGACCTATATGAATCCGGTATTTCTATTTCACACATTTGGTTAATGGTTGATGGACGAAAAACTTATGAACATGCGATCCATGGTGGATCTAACATAAAAAAAGTTTATTTTTTACAACCATTTCAAAAAAATGTGTGGACAACCTAATTTTAAGTGAATTTTCTAAGTTCAAAGGGCTATCATTCCTGTAAAAGTTTGCACACCAAAACAAAACATACCCTTGATCTGTTACTTATCATGGTAGAATCACATACAAAAAAAAACCAGTTCATTACCTTCAGGACTTAAGAAAACCCATGCGGAAAACTGAAATTTCATTGATGTTTTTAAGTTGAAAGAGCCATTACTTATGTAAAGATTTACGGACTAAAAAGAATCGGAAACTTGAGATGTAACTTGTCATTGTATAGACTCACATACGAAAAACAAGCTCAATATGTGAAAGCATTTAGAAAAAAATGCGGAAAACTGAAAATTCAGTGAATTTTCCAAATTCAAAGGACCATTACTCTCATAAAAATTTGCAAACTGGACGAAATGTAATCTAAATCTGTAGCTCATCATACTTGACTCACATAAAAATATCAGCCCAATATCTGCAAGCGTTTGAAAAATAAGTGCGAAAATTGATTTTGTTACGGACGGACGCACGAACGCACAGACTGATTACTATAGGGCGACAGCCACGTGGCGGGGCCCTAATTAACAAAATTACTCGACTAAACACTCCGACATTGAAAGGTAGAATAAAATTTATACAAAAATGAATATAGCTAATCCCTTTGGTGTTAACTTAATGCATTTCCGGTGCAAATATCAAACTTTTTTGTACTTACATAGAATTCAAACACCTGACTTTCGTTCAGATGATCTGAACTGTTGAGTACGATAAATCCATTATTATCTACTCGGAACATCTCCGTATTCTCAACTACTAACTCCTCTTTCTGAAACAAGATAAGAAATTTCAGTTATGGTACTTTCTCTTCACTTTAATGGAAATAAAAAAAAGTAATCTTGGAATAGACCAGCCGTGTTCATGGTCTTTAAACTTAACGAACTAATATTTGAAACTTAATTTTGCCATTTCAAACACATACCTGTAGAAGATGACATAAGTTGTTTGCTGAAGCCGCCATAGGGTATTGTTTTAGAAATATATAGCTTCTACAACGCGATCGAGCTGATTGTAGAATTTCTAACACCAAGGAAAATAAACTTGAATATTTTAATGGCCAGGCTTGGCGAGCGATAAAAATATCAAATTTATTTCCCGACTCCGATGTTAAAATTTCATAATCATCGAGAATTAAGGTGTAGAAGGTTTATCTCTAATGTATAGGTAAAAATTGCAAAAAGGTTGGCCATCAATTGCACGTGCTAATTTTCTCTAGAGGTAAAAAATATGTTTCCACAACTGGTTGAGAGGTTGATAAATCGGATGAAAATGAGAAAGACCATTCTAACCATGTGTGAGACCCTCTTTATTCTTTAGATTTTATACCTTTAGTATGTTTTGTTCAATGTTAAGAAACCAGCTGAAATTATTGCCATCTGCAAAACTTTCTGCAGGAAAAGAAAACAAAAGCTGGTTCGACACTCCAAAGGTGTTCGGCTTGTTTTCATTTCAGTATATTTCAACGAAGCAATCTAACATAGACTACATACCTCTGTTTTCTTGCCAGACCGTATAACAACACGTAGATATTGTACTTCGGTCCCATTTTCTTTGAACTTTTGTCCCGCAACAGGTTTGACTAGAACCTTGGTTCCCTCCTCGGCCTCTGATGTGATGTACCCTTCAATGGCACCACCCTCGGCGTCAATATCAAATGGGTAGTCGGGCTGGTGAAATTGGTGATCTGGAAAAATGGGTTTTTATAGGTGATTTAATGTGTATTGATGAACGTTGGTGTCCTAGCTGTTCTCACCAAGTTTGGTTCTTTTACCATTTTTATTGTTTGTTATGCTTTATCGATCCACTAGATACTATTTCTATTCTAAGGCCACCAAAACATCGCCGAATAACAGAAATAGTAGAGAGATCAGACTTTCAGTTTTAGTTAGATATTTTTTTGTTACTATTTCACTTCAAGGAAGATGTTATGGCGAAAGACGGGATGCCAAAAATCAGTAAATAACAAGGAAGGAAACAATTTTGATTTTTTTTTTTAAAGGGAGGTCCAATAAAATCTATAGTGCCCTAAAACATCAATGGTTGCTTAATGTTACTGTTAAGTCTTTATATTTTCTGGTCTACATAACTCTGCCTTCTTAGTCATAATTGTGAGAAAAATCTTCTTTTGTTAGCCTTTCAAAGCTTTTTTGCCCAGTTTATGAAAACAAAACTATGGCATACTAGACATTTCAAGAAAAAGAGAATAAGTCACGTACGTTCTCAAAAAGGGTGCAGATGCACTTAACGTTTTATTACAAGCCGTGATTTTTAACACTCTTAAATAATAGTATTCAGAATTTCATTACAGGTGCATGATCTATTTTAGATGGCAATCGTGATAGTGAACCAAATAATTAACGTTAAAAAGTGTAAAAATGTCGTGTATGTATCAATTGGTTACATCCGGGTACAAACGGGTTAATAACATTTATTCATGAGATTATGATGGAAGCGAAATTCTGTTCTTGTTAAATTGTTGTCTCGTGCTTTTAGATATGATGAATTATGTCTGCGTTAGAAATGGTTGTCTCACCTATCACCCATTCTTTCTAAAATTTAGTGAAAAATTCTTCTGAATTGACTTCATCTTTCTGGTCATTCAATTGCTCCCAAGCAGAAAATGCTGGCTTTTCCGGAGTACCTGAATTTACCTTCGTTCATTCGTTAAGTTCTATTGTGTGTTAATCTCTGTATCACTTTGTATCTTTATTATCATTATGTCTACGTTTGTTGATTTTTATGGACATTTGATGTTTTTGCATTTGATTTTTTTTTGTCATTGGGGTTTAATTTCTATGCTCCTTCAATAATTTCCTGTATCCAAAAGTCATTGCCCCCCCTTTCCCCCTGTTCCGTTTTTATGATTCTCATTTAAAATATCTCTACTTACCACATGAACATAATGAGACAGACAACAAAAACGTTACTATGGTGATAATGGTCATCGACATAGTCCAAGAAAAATGGTTACCTGAAATACAAAATTAAAAATTATATAGTGTATACACAAACCGTGCATATATAATTATGTAGGTCTATTCATGTATATGGGCGGAACAGAAGAATAAAAAAGATCACAACTTCCTCAGGGGCGGATTATAGTTTAAGGATGTCGTAAAAAAAATTTAGATGTTGCTTTTCGCCGAGCGAAGCGAGTCTCGAATTTTTTTTTTGTAAGTGTTTTACGTTGATTTTATGCAAAAAAAAATAATTTCTGTTCGTTTTATGAGAGCGTATGCCCGTTACGCCTTTCCGGGGATCTGTGGCTGCTCAATGCCTTGCTTTATCAAAACAGAATAATTGTAAAGATGGGAAAAATGTTGAGCATAGCCCGCTTTAATCTACTGACGATTTGCTTATCCCAGAGAATCTGAAGAGCAGTGTCAAATGTATTTCTCGGTTTTAGCTTTCCCTGACGATTTCAAATCAAATAACACTTTGTTTCAAAAAGTTATTCCCTAGTCATTTTCCTGACGTTTTTCGTGAATTAAAAAAAAACGAACAAAATTTCAAATTCATTTGTTTATTTGTTATCATGAAATAGTTTATGGTTTATACCTATTATCTGTTTTTCTATATACATGTACATGTAATTATGACTTATTTATTTACTCATTTATCTGCTCATTTTCTATGCATATTTAGTACATTGTAAATATGTTTATGTTGTAAATGTTTGACATTACTCTATATCATTTAATCTCTTTAAGAGGAAATAAAGTGATGATTGATTGATTGATTGATTCAGATAACTCATTCTGCACATGTTTTATCTTCTTTTCATGAAAATATGTTTAGTTAGGCTGGGCAATAACTTTAAAAATTATTAACTTGTATGAAGTATAAGTTAGGGAAAATTGTAAAGCGTGAAATACATTTGACGAATAACTGCGGTCTCTGCTTTTGTAGAGTTTTGGATCCACCTTAACGATTCGGTCGTAAAAGTTTAAATATCTTTATTTGATACAGATAAACATTTAATAAAATATTGTATTCATATCCTGAAACAAATTAAATTTGGAAAACCTACCAGTGCGAATAAAAAAAATCGCTAAAAACGGATATTAAATAAATTTAACTTTGGCTTAATATTCCATAAAACAAATCACCATGAAAAATAATTCCTTGGAAAAAAGAGTTCCCTGTTCTGCAGAAATTCGACGTTCGACAGTTTGACGAAATTTGGTAATGTATTGAAATCTACACGGTTTCCTCCGACATGATTCACATAGGTTTAGTCGCTTCCTAAGGCTATATCAGAAATATGCTATAGATTATATAAAGTTGTACATCCCATCGGAAGTAACCCGGAACTTACCAAACAAATATATCCCAGACATTTAAAACATGCGGATAGGAAGGAATATGGAACATAGATCCACAAAGGCGCGAATTTTCTGTTATTTACATCTTTACGTTAAAGAAGTGGAGGCCCAATATTCTAAAAAATATTTGAGATAGGTCGATTTTAAAAGTACATAAAAATGGCAAAACTTCAAGGCACCCTTGAACCACAGACCAATAAATGAAATGTTTTGAATTGCATAATTGAAAGTAACTTATATAAGAAAGTGTAATTAATATTCTAACTCCATTGTAGAAATAATCGTATTTGGTTTATACCAAATTTGTCCATACATCGGATAAAATTAATTAAATAAAAATATTGCTTACATTACCTTTCTACTATTGAACATGTGTCTCTAAACTTTTAAACTTGTCTGGAAAAATAATCTTTTTACTTAGGATAAATTCGCATGCATAACTAAGCATTTTTCCTGTATGCTATTTCCCCCATTGAATTTAGTTGTATCCGCTTTGAAACTTTAAACGGTAACAAAGCCTTGCATACTCCGTACTTTAAAAGGATAGTGGGTGCAAGAAAACCCAAAATTTGATAGTCTATTGGTTAACACTTTAAAAGTATCATTTTAGTTTAAAATATATTTTATTTGTAAATTACACAAAATGGATTGGACATACTAAATGCATACTAAGGACGTCCTCCAAGCAATGCAGAAATTAACATAAAGACACATGGTACAAGAAAGTGCATTGAATAACATTTTGGGGATTAACTCACAAGTTTAAAGTATCAGATTGGTTAGCTACCTCTCCGCAATACAGAAACATGTAACATGGTACACGGACATGCATTAACATTATTAACTTTAAATACATAATAATTAGGATGGCGATGTAAATAGTTTATTATTGAGATATCAGATATCCACCCATACATTGAGATATCAGATATCCACCCATACATTGAGATATCAGATATCCACCCATACATTGAGATATCAGATATCCACCCATACATTGAGATATCAGATATCCACCCATACATTGAGATATCAGATATTCACCCATACCATAAAGCTTACGATCAAAGAAAAGAATACGCCACCAAATACATGTAAACCTGCAGCAGATATCTATAGTCATCAAACAGTCAGAGTCACATTTGATGGTATTTCTAAAAATATATAGAACATTTACACAAGATACTATTTACTTAAACACTTGACTCGTGTGACTTATCAATTCTGTACTGTTAATTCACATATATTCAGAACATACTCGACACTTATCTTTTTATTTACAAATACTTTATCCTGATCAGAAAGGACAACAAGGGTTTAACAAACTGGGACAAGAACAAGGCACCGTCTCGCTCCAAAAACACGCGCTGAATTCATTTGCATAGTTTATATTAAAAAGTGAAAATTATGCCATGCCGATGTTGTTTGTCGCTAAGCATAGGGATGTCAACTTTAATATATGGAAAATAGGCACAACAAACAAAAAAGAATAGTATGCTTTGCTTTAACGTCATCCTTCGACTTTAACCCTAGCTTTATGGTTTCTTGTTACAGGATTGTGGGTTAGTAAAATTACTAGCGTAATAATTATTATTTTTATCATGCATGATAACCAGGAATAAAATCTATCTCTGTTACTCTATTTACACTACGTTTCTAAATCAAATTAAGATAATGCATGCTAAAATGCTATAACAAGAAAGAGCAAAAAAAAAAAAAAACTTACAATGCCAAAGAAATTCTTAAAGAGTCAGTCTTTTCGGTCACACAATATGGTTATTGTTTCTAAATTATCATTGACAGTTTTTATATTAAAAAATATAACCCAATTATTAACTACTTTACAGCCAATCAAAAACGGGAGATTACTGTTTTGTTTAATTATATCTCTTATAGTTTGGGGTTAATTGTTTTATTAACGAGTTAATATATAACAGACCAGGTTTCCTATGACCATCATATAAATACTACAAGTAAAATGACAAGTTACACGGCATTTCCGTTACAGTTTCGGAAGTGTACGGAAAAAAATAACCAATCATTAGGTTGGAATAACTGGTGTCGAAACATTTGGCCGGCGGCTAAAATAACACCTTTTGAATTTTTATGTTTAAACATAAAAAAAACAAATTGATTTGCTTTTGCACTTTGGTATTAAGATTGGCTTGTTTTGTTATTTTTCATTGTCGTATATTATATTTTATAAGTATTTTTGCTGTATTATTTTTTTTATCTTATTCAACTCTTGATTATTTCGTTTTTTATCATATATGCGCGCGATCAGCTGTTTGAAAAAAGTTCTGGTGACTGGTGTTCTATTTTTTTTCCAAATATTTACAGCAGTTAAAATCGTTCTTTTGTATTATAATCTTTATTTCTTTATAGCGTTGCCTTATAATCAGGTGTTCTTTCCATTAGGAAATAGTCAGTGAAACCCCACTTAAAGTTCCTTTTTCTTTGAATCCAGCCATAAATGAGAGAAGGGATCTATTTACATGGTATCACCTGTCAACTTTTGAAATTATTTTAAGATCCTCTCTTTTAGTATAAAAGTTTATTAGTTTCGATTGTGTGTCTTTATTTCAAATCCCCTTACTCTGGAGAGCAAAACTTTGATTTATCTAGAAATAATGCAAGACATCGCTTCATGATAGGTACCAGCGCTGAGACTTTTGCAAGTCGGATAATAAAACAGCAGTACTTCTAATTTTTCACTGTTTCTATTCCTTATATGTCAAAACCTATTAAGTAGATACTTCATTAGCATAACACATTTATTCCTATCCCTTGTAAGGTCATCTTCTTAATATGGCAGAGTTCGCACTACTTGGGATTAAAGCAATAATACATTTTAAGTATCAAGCTAACTTCATTTAGTCATTTGAATTATACTACTACAAGTTCTAGTATCAATATCCTTTCCTTGTATTAGTTTATGCCATAGAGAGGTACAACATATAGCCTAAGGCATCGGAGACATGTAATGTAGTAAAGACTTCGATGTAGGAAGTGGTTTTTGGTTATTTAGAAATCCATGTTTACATTTATTGCAGTTTTCATTAGAAATTTTGCTACTTTCTTAGTTTTTGAACTTAAACTTTTCATCTTTGCTTTCTTTCAATTTTTTCGACGTCCAGATGCATTTGCTTTTCCTGTTTTCAGTTCCTCTTTTAAGAACCCATTAGAAAGTTGAATGTCTTAATTACATGTATTCAGTGAAACGAGTACTAGGAAAACTAGCTTAATAACTGACACGACCAGGAACAACCTCGTAGACCCAAATTAATCTACACCTAAAAAGTGACATGGAGTAAATATGTATATCAAAAAATTTCATTATAAATATTGTAGTGAATCAAAGCAAAGGAACGGACCTTTTATTGCTTTTTACCGTTTTATGCCTAATACTAGAATTTTATTATGGTACTGTAATAATTATCACCGTACTGTTTCGTATAACTTTTAATTAGACATGTAGAGTGTTGTAGTGATCATAGAATACGGGCTTACAGACGGGGCGGAAAAAGTAGCTGAATTATCCCTATATCATTCTCGATATTTGACCCTCTACGTATCAGTTCCATCTTAAATACCAATAAAATAGTAATGTTTGAACACACAAACTGCTACAGTACAAAGCTATAGGACAAACATTTAATCTGTATACTCATGTACTTGTACTTCTTATGTAAATTTGTCCTGTAAATGTCCGCCTACAACTACAGACCGGTCGTCCTCGGACCTACGTATGTAATG
This sequence comes from Arcuatula senhousia, assembly GCA_963971305.1. Lineage (NCBI taxonomy): Eukaryota > Metazoa > Mollusca > Bivalvia > Mytilida > Mytilidae > Arcuatula > Arcuatula senhousia. The sequence goes on from CAXARO010000859.1 coordinate 53,666, forward strand.
AGCTAGGTTAACATGATTGTGGTCTACGGCTTATTAAACCAGCACTGGTAAAGTAGACTTGGCCCGCTCCTAGCTTTTGTCAACCGCAAGACATAAAAAGAACAAATATCTAAAAAGTTCTTGATACTGTATCTCAAATAAAGGATATACATGTAACAAAATAACAAAACTTGGGTGGTCAATCTCAGTGGTGGTCATTCTCAGTGGTCAATCTCAGTGGTCAATCTCGGTGTCCAAAAAGAACAGTGAAGACCTACCCGAGAAATGGAGGATCAAAATGGTAATGATTTGGTACAGTCATCTAAATAATGCAACAGATCTCTTTATTAGAAGTTGGTATGCTCTCACTTAAAAAACCCTTTTCTCATATGTAGACTGTAGCTACAGATATTTGTTTTATCCAGTTTGAAATATCATAATTCTAATAATTGCTTACCTTTTTATAACATTGAAACTAATCTAAATGTGAAATTGTATCATCAGTTAAACCGATAATTAGTTCAAATAGCGCGAATTCTGCTTAATACCCGGTAGATGAACATGAAAGGGGTGATAAAATGAACATGAAATATAGCTGGGAATGAAAAGGTCGTCTTATTAAAATAACTGTAGGAATACAAGCATACAAAACCACGCAAATGTTGTTTTTTTATCGTGTGAGCAACCTGTCATTATCCTACTCAGTGCACCAGTACACTAGTAGTTTACCGTCTTACAGGTTTCCGTATAATGGCCTGCAAGGTGACGGGGTTACCTCGTAGGTGGTTTTTTTTATGACTTTGATGAACATATAGGTTATTTACAGGCGATGGTGGGGTGGGAAACAACGGAACGGTAAATTTTGAAGAACCACGGGAAAGTGGGGCGGAAAATTTAGCCTATGTGGATTTGCGTTGCTGAAGGATTCTATCTACCATCCAGAAAATATCATAAATGAAATACACTTGATTTTCAACGAAAACAGACACTGGCTTTAATGTCAAACTTAATTCTTGAAATATACATAAACAGCAAAACCATATTCCACTTTTATACTTCGTATCTTAAATGAAGCTTTTACTTCTAACAAACGCTCAACAAAAGAAAACCACATCTCGACTAAGTAATGTTCCCAAATCTAAACGAAATCACATATGGCGTTTAAACATTTACACTATAGCAACGCTCAAGCGTCTTAATAGTTGATATTATTCTCTAAGCTCATCTTACATGTACTTTTCAAACGTGGCTTCTGAATGCTAATAAAGAATTTTAATTATAACAAATACTATCTGGAGAAGATCCATGTAGAGGCCATAAATTTAGATTTCCTAGGACTATCACCCTACCAATTACAGTAATCAAAGAAATCTCTATCAATACACATTCCACTATCACATAGTAGCTTGGGACATGGTTCCTGACGTGTTACATGTAAAGCACTAAAATTGTTGGTATATGTGTAATCTTCTTAAATTAAATAACTTACACTAATATCACATTCGTTTTCTATAGTTCTTCCCAAAAAATACTAGGACCTAAGTTCCCGAATAGAAAAAAAAAAAAAAATTTTAAAAAATAGATTGATCTCGACTATGAGAATATTCCTTTTCATGTAACACAAGCTCTTGTCATTTTACATGTACACTTTGTTTATAACCATTATCTAAATTTATGTAAATTTTAGACCTAAGGTTACTAACACTTTTTTCATCGTAGTTTTACCATTAGCTATATTTATTTGGATTTCGTTTGGTTTTATGCATTTTAAACATCTTTTGAAATTGTGGATTTCCAGTGCTGCTGATGAGGAATAATTTTCCGAAATGGCCACACAGCTTATAAAAGTTAATTGCAGTTGGAGTTAACATATGTTTTGTGGTCTCATTATCCACTACCTTTCATAAATTGTTGTTGAATCGCGTTTGACGATTTTTTTTCCAACTCCGATAAAAGGACAAGCAGAAAGTATCAACAGCGCGTATACTTTGAATTAAAAGGCTGTTTCAGAAAATGACTTTTTTACAACTACAATGCATGTAGTTGGTGAATTCGTTAATAAGTTACTTTAAAATCTAAACATAGGACTCACGCATTACCAAATTTGATATATTTTTTTAAACGCATTAAATAAACTGTACACAAAAACTCATTGACCTTAAATTATACAAAAACAAGATAAAATTTGTAAACAAACATAAGATAATATTTGATATCCGTGTCATAATATAAAAACACTCTGAATAAACTGATATACAGCGAAATATACTGTCTTTGCTGAGGACTACAGTCAAGTTTATATTACTGATTTTTTTTATTTAAGAAACATTGAAATAAAAGCAAAAAAGATATGATGAGTATTGATATAAGATGAGCACAGAAAACTGATGTCAACATAAACAATCTGTTGTTTCTAAAGTATATTTTGATTTGACAAATGAGTTCACTCTTGTGACGACTAGAGTTCGCGATATTGATTTCTGTTCGGTTGATTGTGTGTTTTGTGTTTCTTCGTGCTGTTTTTGTTCGTGTTTACCGGTTTTGTCGTTGTCCTTTCGGACTTTTGACACTCGAATGTCTCATTGGGGCCTCTTTGCTTTTTTGATACTTTGAGGTTCTGAATTTTTCTATTGTATTTCTCTTAATAATTACAAATGATATATAAAATGATTGTACATTGTACAACATCCTTAGACCAACATTAATACGGAAAAAAGATGGAAAAATGAGAGTAAAAAATCAGTCAGCAACTTTTATCGTGGATCAGAGGTATGGTCTTAGGCTCCATTATGATTCAAAATGGAAGGAGCAGAGAGGTACAAAAGGACATTCAAATGGCAAAAGTCCAAACTTGAGGGAAAAGACAAAATTAGTGTGTACGAAAAGGAACAGCGCGAAGAAACAGACAACAACACAACAAGTCTTAACGAGTTTCATACTGTAGTCATGTTTGAAAGTTTTGATATTTACATCCTCAGATAGCAGTTCACGTCCAGAAGTTAATAATTGTATATTTATGCCAATGTTAAGGAATTTAAGTGCTCGAAGAGTATATTTCAAACGTCATGATATAAGGGCAACCAAAAAATAGTGCACCTCGACTTCCTTTTCGTCACATCTAAATTTAGGTTTATATGATTAACTTTACTTTAAATAGATCATAATTGAGAGAGGAAGCAGAAATCTTAGCTGTGTCATTACGCGGACCATGATAATAGTGTTTTGGTACTGTGTCTTTAAAAGATGAAGTTCGTTTCAACTCATTAATGAATTTAAGTTTCTAACGGAGTGGTCTTACTGATTCCATTGACGAAAAGTAGACAGAAAGAAAAGATACATACGAAGTATGTAGTCTATACAGAATCTTAACTAAGATCAAGTCGCTCCCGTTTCTCAGCGGATATCGTGTTCATGCTTTGAATGGTGCAACGATTTCTTTCTGTTTTTATTGAAATGTGTTGAATATTTGTAAAATTTTAATAGACCAAGTCAATTGATTGGCAATAATAAAAATAAGAAAAATCTATATAGCTGCATAAACTTAATATTACTTACAAACAATCATTTGTGGAATCCAGAAATTTTCAGAAGGAGGAGTTCCACGCGCGGGGAAGACGACCGCAGAGGGGTTAAGAACAATTTTTTGGTTCAAAAATATGCATGAAAAGAGAAAATTTCTACGGAAACGCAGGTCCAAACTCCATCGACCTGCAAATGTCATTAACAACTAGCACTACTGTAAAAAAACTACTATAATTTACTTACTGTCTACAAGACCTGTTACCATTAATTATTAAAAATTGATAACATAATATTTCAAAATGTTTATATCAACCTATCCAGGTCATCAATGTAAACAAAGCCAATAAATAGATAAACAGTTGACTTGTGTATTACGGTTGAAACAAATCACTGTCATTTTAACTGGGTGGAAGGATCACCTCCAAAACGACAAAGGAATGTGGTCCTTGAATA
>CAXARO010000860.1:0-78908 GCA_963971305.1 Arcuatula senhousia
AACAATTTACTTACATTTTATCGGTACAAAAACAGCCAGTATATATACAGTACTTTTCTGCCCAGTCATATTTCAGTACTCTTATTATCTGTCATTTCACAGTAATGATAGTTGCAGTCATCTACCAGTACTGTCATAAAATGTTAATTTACAGTACTGCTATATTCAGTCATTTTACAGTACTGCAATTTGCAGTCATTTTACAGTACTGCAATTTGCTGTCATTTTACAGTAATGCTTATTGTTGTCATTTTAAAGTACTGCTATTTGCTGTCATTTTACAGTACTGCAATTTGCAGTCATTTTACAGTACTGCAATTTGCTGTCATTTTACAGTAATGCTTATTGTTGTCATTTTACAGTACTGCTATTTGCTGTCATTTTACAGTACTGCTATTTGTTGTCATTTTACAGTACTGCAATTTGCTGTCATTTTACAGTACTGCAATTTGCTGTCATTTTACAGTACTGCAATTTGCTGTCATTTTACAGTACTGCAATTTGCTGTTTTTACAGTACTGCTATTTGTTGTCATTTTACAGTACTGCAATTTGCTGTCATTTTACAGTACTGCTATTTGTAGTCATTTTACAGTACTGCTATTTGTAGTCATTTTACAGCGATGTTATAACTGAGTTAATAGCGGTTTTGGTTATACTTTACACGATGCTTTCTATGTATGTATATCTTTTGTTTGTTAGGTGCTTTACTTCGTTAGTAGTATCCTGTAAATGATTTAGTGGAGGAAAAGGAGCACACAATAAGGCCAATCCGGGTGGATACTTCTTTTGACCGCCATTTAAAAGATGCAGATACATGTAGCTTCCTGTAGGGGATCTTAATCTTATCAGGAAATGAAGCAGGGTACTTTTATGCGCTAAAATTCTGGCGTTTTTTTCAAACAGGTTTTACGCATTATGGCATCTCTCGACAACAGGGCTCATTCAACCACACTTCACAGAGGCTTCGTGTCGTAGAGGTATAGCACTGGTGAATTGTGTGAGGCATAAAAGTCGAGTTAGAGTGAAAATTGACAATGGTAAGGTGGTGGAAGAAACAATGAGGTACCAAAGAGCAGGGTTGGCAAAAACCCGGGTTTTAAGAGTATTTCCCAGCCCAGCGGGAAATACTGGGAAAACCCGGGTTTTACTGGGTTTTATGGGTAATACTGGGCATTACTGGGTAATAAGTTTTTTCTTATTAAACTATCATCAAAATCCTATATAACAATCAGTATAATTTATTCATTTATAAGTATAAGTACACTTTTATTAAAGTAAAAACTAAATGAAAACACTATTAAAACAGATTTTAAAAAGTAAGAGATTAAAATATAATTTATAAAACAGATATATTATTTGATAAATTTTACATGTAAAGAAATGCAAAAGAACCTATAAATTACAAGTAACTTGATATGACATAATAAAGCTTAATGTTTATTTTAATGCATGTGTGTCACATTCTTATAAATACACAAGCCCTACTTACTACTAATTATATAAAATTAGAATGTTTTGATTACTAATCCTTACATGTATTTAATCTTGACATGTATATGGTTTCACAATTTTTGGGGTTCTATAGCCTGGGGGTTAAATAAATAATTAGCATAGATTAAGCTGTGTATTGTTAAAACTGTATGGACAATCAATGAAAAAAAAAATTTTGCAAAAAAAAGAGTGGAAATATACAAATGATTGAAATAATGCATGAATAGTAATGTTTTAGTTACTGTCAAATAGAAATCATTCATGTATTTTGTAGATTAGGAGCAATTTTGAAGTATAAAATATTATTTAATAGGATTTTTTTCATGAATAAAATCTTATTACCCAGTATTGCCCACTTTGACAATTTCAAGGGTATTGCCCAGCCCGGGAAAACCCGGGTTTTCCCGGGTGGGAAAACCCGGGCGGTCAATACTTTGCCAACCCTGCCAAAGAGGCATCCGAATATCGTAAGTCCGAAATTTCGAAGACAAAATCAAAAGACGAGAAATACCGGTACAACGACAACACAAAGAAACAAACAACATAAAGTTACAAAAAAGCACAACTGAAAGACAACCGGCAACAAGAACTCAAGTCGCAACAAGAGTGAACTCAGGTGCTCCGGATGATGGAAATGTTAGTACGAATGTAGTTGGTCATGTGTACAGGTTTCTGGGGCACTTTATAAAGGAATTTTACCAACAAGCCTGTTGCTAATTTGGGCCTATTAGCTCTCTAAACCCGCATGCCGTTAATTTATTACGAAGAGGTGTGTATGTTTAAAAACCTTGATTACAATTAAGATTTCTACACGTGGGCAATGTCCCCCGTCGCCGCATTAAAGTTGAAAATTTACTTTGACAATCTAGTCTCATTGTTCATGTAGAATTTGTCATCCTCAAAATAGTATTAATATACATACAACTGCATACTAAAATGAAAAAATCTCGAGCCAAATCTGTTCAGCAGCCTCACAGGAGCCCACAGGGGGTTCCTATGACCTACAATACACTAAGTAGATAAAATCCCATAACTCGTATACAATTATCCAAATCAAAATGATGTTGCAATATGATCAACTACATATGATGACAATCAATCCTACAAAACTTCATCAAAATCCGTTGAGCAGTCTCAGAGGAGTTGCGCTCACAAAGTGTGACGGACGGACGCACGGACAATCTAATTAAAAACCGGGAGCAATGCGAGATAGGTTTTTAATTAGATTGTTGCACGGTGGGGGACAAAAAAAGGTAGATTTAAAACATTATTTCGCTGGAAATTAGTTCCATGTTAACCTGGTTAACAACCTGACATGTGTGTTGCAACAAGCAAAAACTGCTAACCCCTCCGAAGCACCGATTTCACTCTTGTTACAACTTAAGTTTGCACTGTTGATTGCTGTTCATTTGCTACACTGTATATTTGAGTGGTGGGTCTTTTTGTATACACGTTTCTTTGCGTTGATTGATTTTGTCCTTGCCCGTTCGGACATTTGACATTTAATTAAATGCCCATTGGTGCTTCCTTTATCACTGATGGCCTCTGTTACATTCCAGGTCTGTGCATGATAAATGGTATAGCATTTTATTATTTTTGGGATGATGAATTCATTCTTTTATTTGTTTTGACATCTCTGATATTTATGATGCTGGTATTCAAATTCAATATTTGGTAGCATCTCTATTTGAATGATGCTGATTCTGTTTAATTATATTTTTAAGGGGTCACTTTAATTTTATATAGAAGTTATTATTCAGAAAAAGGTTATATTATTATAACAAAAATACAGAACATGAATTATTAATCTTATTTCTAAGAAGTAAACGCAGGGCAAAGACACACTGGATAAATTGAAGATCCCAACGGTCTTCACTTGAACCAGGTTTTATTGGACTATTCTATTGCAATATTGCAGGAGTCCCGGAGTAGCACAAATTAAATGTAGTTCTCCGTGTAATATGGTTATAATTTGCCTGTATTCAATAAAAAAGACAAAAAACTATGTATGTGTTTGTAAATGTGCAAAATTCATAAACACAATAATATAGACACAAACAACTACTTCGTACCACTTTTTAAAAAGAAATATTGTGGCGTTGAATCATAATTTTAAGTCGCAAGCATCTTCAATGCTTTTGAAAGTATATACAAATATTATCCAAAAGTAGCGATAAGTGACACCAGAACACTATATATCTTAGTCAACATTTACAAAATATGATATTGTATTTGATGCTGGTTTTCAATATTTGCATAAAAGTCTATCCTTTCCTCTTCTTCTCAAGACTTTGTTTAATATTGTGGCTCATATTGTGTGGCAACGATCTCCAAATTTACTAATATGCAATAAGGTTATACATTTTAATTCTTTGCCTCTGGGTATAGCAGTAGGTCTTTGAATATACTTCTGACTTGGTACTAAAATATAAAAAAACAAATTAAACAATTACTGATAAAATTTAAAGAACAACACACGGGCAACAATGGTATGTCTCGCCGGTTGCACCGTCATGAAACTCATTTACATGTCTATCTATGCATTTACACGGGGGTATTACCGGCTATAGTTTAGTGCTGTATGATTTTTGACATGAAGGACAATAAGAGAAAAACCTGGCCAATAGACTACATGCATAGGATAAAACTGTTATCTATTATTTACACTTATTGTTCATTTCGTTGTTAAAAGCCAAACACAGGTAAATAATTAGGTCTTCAGTTTGCCATTGTTAACCATAGCCGGTAAGAGAAAACACGACGTCAGGTTTACATATCATGGGGATTGTAGAGCATCACATACACGGTAGGTCCCGTGTCCGGCGACAGGAATGTTTTTTCGAGAGGCATTGTCCAGTTTTTTCGAGAGAGGTCCAGGTTTTTTCGCCTGTTCGTTTACAAAAAAATGCTTAAATTCTCAATTGTAAGTGAAACAAAACAAAAAAGAGGAATAAAAGTATTCAAAATGTTCGAAGTATTACTTATCTTCCAAAAAAGTCCGTAAAGAAGCATCAGTTAATGATTTATTAAAATTGACCAGGTTTTTTCGAGAGGCACAACAACTTGTCCGTTTTTTTCGAGAGGTGTCCTGGTTTTTTAAAAAATTTGACTAAAGAGAGGCACCGGATTTCGCGGAAACTATACGACTTAAATGGAAACTAATATCCCTCTTACTCAATAAACATACATTTAAACACATTACATGCAAAATATCAAGTTTGTTACTAACTTTAAAGCATGAGTAGGCTGCCCAAATGCATTATCTTTGAAGACTAAATTAGTATTTTGACAAAATTAGTTTTATGGTACATTTGTACATTTGTGACTTTCTTAATGTGCTTTAATAAATTACCGGTTTCAAAAAGAGCGATTGTAACAGTGGGCAAAATTTTGAAAGGTAAGTTGCAATCTTGTTTTTGTGCTTTTTCAAGTCTTTGAAACAATAAAATCTACATGTATGTCAGAAACAAATAAATACAAAAAGAGCATATTCAAATGGTGCATTCTGTTATTTCAAGAGTTTAAGGGTGTTTATTTACATATTTATTCCTAGGATACGGGATATTTGAGGCAAAACAAACTGGGATATAAAATATTTAAATCTATTCTTTTTACAAGGATATGGGATAAGAAAAAAAACCCTCTATTTTGGATACGGGATATTTGATAAAAACATTAGGGAATATGAGATATTGGAACCCCTTAACGTATGCATATGTATGTAAAGATACAGAAACTTATATAGCCTTTGAATCTCATACTCTTATGTTTGTTTTATGTCCAGTCGACACTATTTCAGTCATAATCAGCAGGACAAGAGCTAATTGAAACACCAAAATGAATTCTGTAGACCGACCCAGGACACTGACCCAAGGACCAATGCACGACCACAAACCAGAAGTAAAACGAACCAACTCACAAGATAGGCCAATGTACCCTTAACGCACCATAGGCCAATGCATCCAGAAAGTGACGAAATCCTTCCTCAAAAGTTTCGCACAATTTGGAACCCTTCCATATGGTGACTGACAATGAAGAACCCTTACCCGAAATGAGGTCATTCTAGATGGAACATCTACCTGTGTGGGATATAGCCAACTCTTACCCAGTTTCACATAACCATCCTTTATCTGGCGAAAATACAATGCTGAATCCTGTTTGAACCTATACTCACTGAGAGAGAGAAGCGGGGTTGGAGTGGGAAACAAAGGATCTGTAAATTTTGAAGATCACTGGAAAAGGGAAGAGGTGGGTAGGTGCGGAAAATTTAGCCTGTGGTGGTGCACAATGGGATATTTTATGTGCATGAACCTTGGAACTTTCCGCATTAGTATAGCCTGATGAACCGGCATTTATTATGACAGGGCTGCCCCATTCAACCACCTGTGGCACATATCCCAGTCGCTTTGTGGGCTAAGCGGCCTGGAAAGATGACAGGTTTCTGAGCGCTCTTTAGTGGACTTTTACCGACAAGTTTAGTGCTGCTGCTAACCCATTTGCCTTCCGGGTCCCGCACGGGTGCATACTCTTATGAAGTTTTTTGTTGAAACTATAATATATACAAAAAATAAATATGTGTAAAAATTAAGACGTACTGAAAGGGCATTCGAGTCTAATATAATCCTGGATAAAACAGCAGACATGAAAGAAGACGACTCTATGATACAAACAAACACATCCAAGAAACAACTACAAGTCAAGTTAAAAGGAGGTAGCCCAGGAACTGTAAGCATTTTCTGCTTGTCGCAACACAAACATTTTGTTTCCAGGCAATTATTCAATGAGGCTAGTTTCAATTTATAACAGTTGGAAGTTATGCTTAGACAATAGACTAATGAGTTCTGGTTGTAGGCGTCAATTATATGTGCCTGCCTGTTTATATAGGTTATATAAGGTTGAATTCTTGACTTTAACGGACGTATTCTTGTCCAAAACCCTTGAAATGATAGTACCGTATTCTTATTTTTTTAACAACATACAATGTCTTTTAAAATATGATTTAAGAGGTAAACAACACGCACAACTTGTCTATCTAAAGTATGAAAAAACCTGGACCTCTCTTGCAAAAACCTGGACGCCTCTTGAAAAAGCCTGGACATGTATTTTATTTTAATCTAAAAATATGTAAGACGCAACTTTTTGGCATCAATGTTCAGGATGCCATAGTATAACATTGATGTTCACTTATAATGGTTCGTAATCTCGTTCAATATATTTGTCCTTTAAAGGGCGAAACATGTAAAAAGGTAAAAATTAAAAAAACAGCCCACATTTTTATTTAGGAATCACATTTTTTTATAGGAATTGGTGTTGTTATACAATATGATAATACTAAAATATGCCTACCCGTTGGTAGCATTTTTTTTCTTCGCTTTCAGTTAAAAACCTAAATATCACCAAAGTTTACATTTTTATTGATTTTTCTCTTGAAAAAACCAGGACAATTGTAAATCCCTCTCGAAAAAACAATCCTGTCGCCGGACACGGGACCTACCGTGACATAAGGTATTTGTACATAATAACTATCACGCACTTGTAATTAATTTATTTCACATAAAGTGTTATAAAAACATCAACTCATTTATACATCATTAAGTCTGAAATGGGGTCCAGATCACATGGCATTGTGACAGTTGTGTAGACCGTAACCTATCATTTTCCAAGTGATACTTTTTCCAGAACATGATATAGTTTTATAAAGATTAAAGGTTAAAACAGACCTCGGTTAGCAGTCGTTTAAACGTAGGGCAGTTTCATTAAAATCAGACCTTCAATGTCGCTCCCCCTTTTTTGCTATGTATAGAAAACTAGAGGCTCCCAGGAGCCTGAATCGCTCACCTGATCTCTTATGCCAAAGTTTCAATAAATTTCACAAACTTTCAAGTATACAAAGTTGCAAAACAATCCCTTCAGTAGTTTCAGAGAAGAAGATTTTTGAAAATCAGTTAAAATTAATGGAAAAAAAAAAAACAGTTAAAGGGGAATAACTCTTAAATGGCTGATCTGACAATTTGACCCTGAAATCATTTTTGTAGATCTGAATGAGCAAAACACTTCTGAAATGCTAACATTTTCTATAGGTCTAACAGTTTTCAAGATATTGTCCAAAAACTGCAAAAATGTTCAATTTTGACGATTAAAGGGCAATAACTCCTATAATGAGTCGTTTCACAATTTTGACTTAATGGAGAGATTTGTAGAGCTTTTGATGCAGAACATGAAAGGTTGCTTCGGATTTTCTCTATCTCTTATACTTTTTGAGTTATAAGCCAAAAACAATGGTCTGACCCCCCTAGCAATTTTTAGCAACAGCGGCCATGTTGGTTGGTCGACGTGTATATAATTGACAAACTTGGTAGAGGACATCCTAAAGATCGAGCATACCAAGTATCAATAAAATCCCTTCAGTTGTTTCAGAGAAGAAGATTTTTGAAAATCAGTGTAAATTAATGGAAAAAAAAACAGTTAAAGGGGAATAACTCTTAAACGGTTGATCTGACAATTTTGACCCTGAAATCATTTTTGTAGATCTCAATGAGCTTAACAATTCTGCAATGCTAACTTTTCCTCTAGCACTAACCGTTTTCAAGATATAGTCCAAAAACTGCAAAAATTGTCAATTTTGATGATTAAAGGGCAATAACTCCTATAAGGAGTCGTTTCACAACTTCGACTCAATGGAGAGATTAGTAGAGCTTTTGATGCTGAACAAGGAAGGTTGCTTCGGATTATCTCTATCTCTTATACTTTTCGAGTTATAAGCCAAAAACAATGGTCTGACCCCCCTGTTCTATTTTTAGTAACGGCGGCCATGTTGGTTTGTCAACATGTATATAATTCACAAACTTGGTAGAGGACATCCTAAAGATAAAGTATACCAAGTTTCAATGCAATCCCTTCAGTGGTTTTAGAGAAGAAGATCTTTGAAGAAAAGTTAACGGACGGACGACGGACGACGCTTAACAATGACAATAGCTCACATGACCCTTCGGGTTAGGTGAGCTAAAAAGGGGGGAACGATGAAGCTTCGACAAGCGGACATAGCAAAAAAAAGAGGGCGACATTGAAGTTCTGATTTTAATGAGACTGAAAGTAGAGTTGTGTAAATCATAAACTAAAGTTTCTGTATACCACATATCAGATGTCTTAGTTTAATACTTTGCAAGTAATTCATTTTCCATAATTTAACTATACGAAAAAGTTTACACCTAAGAATTAGGTTTACGAATTTCGAAGTTGTTGAAGCTAAAATTGAAGTCAAAGTCACATGGCATGGCAAATATTATTTAGCCTAAATGTCTGTATACCAAATATCAGATGTCTAAATATACTAGTATTCTATTTTAATTTATTATTTTTTCACAAAAATCTTTCAAAGTAGTTTATAGCCCGCTCCCCTAATTTTAAAATATGTCACCCTTTCGACTACAGCCAAAATCGCTATTATGATTGTTGTTAATGTGTCCCTCTTTTGATATATATAGCCCTCACTCCAAGGAACACGCGTATCGAGCCAGGTAATTTTTATTAGTTTGAGTTTTTTAGTGCTCACAGTAACTAGGCGACAAACGTACTGGCCCAAAATTTGATATTATTCTGGTTTTTTTTACTATATATGTCATGAACAAGAACAGATTTCTTAGGTCATAAATTGATTGCAAAGTGCAAAAAATTCGAAGTCGACTCGTTTCACAGAAAGCAACAGACAGATATCTGCTACAGTGTACGAAAAAAGTGATATGGACGCTCGTGTACAATGGTGTACACGTACACAAGTACGGCCAGCAGCCCAGTGTAACATACTAGTTTTTCCCCCTACTCATCTTTCCCCCCCGGAAAAATCAGTATATACTGAGATTTCCCCCCGGAAATATCAGTATATACTGAATCTCCCCCCCTAAAATTTGGGTAGGAAAAATTAGTATATACTAGATTTCCCCCCTTTCGCAAATCCATACTGATTCCCCCCCTTCATATTAAGGCTCCGTTTAGTCTTGCTTGATGTAATGCTATAATTTTTAATACACTTTGAGAAAAAAACTTGATCTTTTTGCAAGGATTGTTTTTAAATTCATTTTTTCCCTTAATATTTGGTTTAAACTACAAAATTGTCTAGATTCTTTTTTTTTTTAAGCTAGTCTTATTTGGCTATTTGTTTCATAATGTGACATATTATACAAAGCATAAACATCAATTGAGTTAAAAAAGATATCACAAAAGGCATTGTAAACGAAGCTTTCAGGAATTAATCAAATACAATAACAGAATTTTTTGTCTCCCCCAAGAGCAAAACATTCTACGTCGGTTTGTTAAACAGGAAACAGATAAGCGACAGTCCTGAAAACGCACCCCACCATTGGAAACTCCAACCAAAGCTGAATACCAAATATCAAAAGCCTGCAAATAACAGTTACTGAATACATAAACTGTGACGGACGCACAAAAGAACGGACGCCAGTGCATTTCTATGGTCACGGTCCACGTTATTGGGACACTCGAAACAATTCTATTTGTGCAATTGCTTTAATTTGAAGAAGTGGTTCAACAGTAATATTATAGCATTTAAGGCTCTCTTTTTGAAATGATCATGAATAGGTTGATAGATAGTTATTTCTCTGTGTCACGCTGACTACGATATTAACCATAACATGTATAAGAGATATTCCTAATAGACTGAAAATGTTGTTATGAAAACTGAAATCCACATGGTCTTTACATTCTTAAATCTAAGCACAAACACTAAAGATTTCCCTTCTCAAATCTTTGCAAACATCTATGATATCACATCCGCACTATATATAACAATAAGAAAAGGATACTGTTAAATTAACATTCATTGTAAGTAATTATCAAAAAGATATTGAAAGTCTCACCTATTTCACAGTTAGTAATAGTGCAACGGTCTTCAATACTGGAGGAAAGACCAGTATGGCAGAAAAAAGAGTATGTGTTTACACATACCAGATTTTCCCCTGGGGGAAAACGTAGTATATACTCATTTTCCCCCAGGGGAAAATCTAGTATATACTAGATATTCCGGGGGGGAAAGCTCAGTATATACTCATTTTCCCGGGGGAAAATTCTGGTATGGGGGGGAAACTAGTATGTAACACCGGCATTAATATGTCCCCGCAAGATTATTTTCTTGTGTGTCTGTTGTACTAATTTTTTTAAAAGATGATCAACTACCGGTGTGGTTTTCGTTACTACCGGACTAGCTGCAATAATGTAGCTCCTTTGTAGACGTTATGTATATGGTGGAGCTACAGAAGAGGCAGAATTACTCATAATGGATATAGCAGCATATTGGAATTTTATGATTAGCATTCACTCAGTTTACTAATCTGATCCTGAACTTTATTGTTAGGTCCAAGATCAAACCTGAGATAATAAGTTTTAATTTTCTCAGATCAAATGTAGTAAAAATATGATTATAGTAAATATATTAAAATGTAGAGCAAAGGGTCGGCGGATCCAGGACCTACATTGCAGTTATCATGTTCATTTAACTTGCACACTAGAATTATAACCCTTTATTCAATGTTTACCTTTCTAGTGCAGTTATTTTTATGTCTCTACTTGATTTGTAAATGCTACTTAAATACCGTGATTGTACACTTAAATATTTGGACAAAAATCTCAGTCAAATGACTATTCCATTATGATATGGATTATGACATGGACAATGTTTCATAGACAAGGACATTATTTCATAGATACAAGTTTGAGATGAAATAAGGTCGATCCCCTATTTAACCCGAATAATACATCCTTGCAGTCGCTACATTAACCCGGCCTCCGCCGAAGTATACGAAGGCAGACAGGGCTTGAATTATTCGAGTTTTCCCTTTTTTGATATGCTATAATATTATCATAAAATAATGAATTATTATATTGTTGTGTAAGGATCAATAAGTACAAAATGTATTCTGATAATTCAGGTATCGAATTAGAGAAACTATTTGTCTATTCCTGTATTTAATATGACGGACAATGTTTCATAGATATGGACATAATTGTATAGATGTAAAGTGTCCAGGACATTATTTTATAACAAAATTATGTCCATGGACAGTATATATATCATTCAGTCAAATTGTCCGGAGGACATAATAAAATCCAACAGAATCATCGTGTCCAAGCCCTTTTTAAAGTCCACAAAGCAGGCAGAGAGCCCGGGCATAAAGAGAACCGCCTGGTTTATTACAATAGAACATAGAACATTATTTTATTTTCCAATCAAGTACCCAACAAGGGGCAGCATGAGTACAAATTAACATTTAAACATGTTAAAGAGAAAAGAACAATGATTAAAGAGTTACAATCACACGTACATCAGTGTAGCAAGACAAATATCATAATATTCATGTACATATATTTATTTAAAAATAAATTCACCCACTGCAGTAAAACACCATTCATTGGATCTTCAGAAGTAAGTAAAAAAATAAGTTTTTGTTCAGAGTTTAGACTTTCAAAATTTTTACTGTTTTATTTTCTTTCTTAATAAATATACAACTTTCCCTTTCCTGCTGAAAATGTTTACAAATCCTCTCAGGAATTTCTATTTTGGATCTTAGATCTTTTAAGATCCTTACGGTACCCCCCCTTTTTTATATGAAACTTTGCTATATAATTTGAAAAATATTCTGATCTCAAAATAAATAAAAATAACCATTAAAGATAGTTAACCTATTTGCTTTTAAATTAACTTACTAGTTAGGCGCTGTCATATATTGTAACATATATCATGATTTATTTGAAAGTTCTTCCTACCCCAGACATAGGTTGAATCAACCTATGTCTGGGGTAGGAAGAACTTTCAACGTATAATGTATATAGCTTTGATGTGTTCTTCAACACAATAGTGTTGGTGTAGGAGCGGGTGGTAGAAATTACAACAAATGACAACAAAGCTCCAGACAATTAATTTTGCTACGAAAGCAAATTGAATTAAAACAAAGCCAAATTCCTACCATGGATAATGATGTGCATCAAAGTCTTCCCAAAAACCTTTTTTTATTAACAATTAATAGAAAAACTTTGACAAATGAAGATGAAAACGATTTTAATGAAAAACACCAAAACATAATTTTGCTAAAGTATGTCCTGTTGTACAAGGAACACATAATACGGGAATTTCGCAATTAAAGAATCCTAGTAATTCATTTGCCAAATGTATTTGACATTCAAGTAAGCTAAATTATAAATACTATACGTGTGACACAGATAGGAAAAAAACGTGTTTTTAGTAAGTGACTTCTAAGAAATTCTGTATATATATGTGAATGTAGGTCCTTAAAAACTGTATCCGTAATTGCTTAAAGAGGTGTTTTCCCTAAACGAAAAACGTTTAGTCTGCAGTTCCTAAACTTCGATTTTCTTCGGGTTTTAAGGGTTTTAAGGTCTTTTTGGGTTTCTAAAAGTCTGTCAACAAAGCGTTTACCGTCACATGGCGGCAGTGTTTCTGATTAAGGTCTTATTATCTCGAGACAAAATTTCATCAAAGTACTAGAAAAAAAACCCGAACTTAAATTTGGTCTAACGAGGCTTATTTTTTATGTAAAGACTGAGCGGAGACAATAAATTGTTTCAGACTTAAGTAGATTAGAGGATTAAAAGAACTTGTAAACGTGAAAACAAACGTGTATAATACGGTGCCGATTGCAAATGAAAGTTTTAGCATGGACACCGTTAGTAATAAAGAAAACCACAAAACATACATGACATATATCTATATATATTTAACTCTTCTGGTTATTTTAAATCACAATACCCATATTCATAAAACATTTTTTTACACAACCACGTCTGCCAACCATGTCCGAAATAATTATTTATTTTTCAAAGAACGCATGCAAAGGGAAGTAAATAGCATATTTCAAACTGTTTTTTTTTCTTATAAACAATCGTACTATTTAAAATAAGGTCAAAATACTGTGTAACAATTTTATTGCGTGAATCTCGAGTTTCATCCCAAGTTTATCAATTAAAAAACTTAAGTTATAAAAATAATAAGGTTAAACAACGCATATTCTCCTTTTTATTTCCCACCTAACACATCTATTATTTTTTGTCTTGTAACGAGTATCCTTTTGAATTATTAAGAATCGTTTCATGGTAAATAATTATCGTAATATTCATAACCATCACTATCAAATTCAAAATCATCATTTGTTAGTCCAAAGTCACCATTGAAATAAGGATCTTCTTCATAGTAGTCATACAAATTTTCATTGTCATCATAATACTCATATTCAGATGAATCAGACGAAGTACTAAATGAAAAGTCAATGTATTGTGGAATCTTGGATCTCACCCTTTTAAGATATTTTCCTTGATGTTTCGGTTTTGTTGTTTGAAAACCATATAGATGATTTGTCAAAGGTCTTTGGCTTTGAACTTTAAATTTCATTGATTCAAAGCTATGATCGTCTTCCTCTGAAAATTCATCTGAAAACACATTCCATGAATCAACATCATATTCGTCGGAATACGACTCGTAACTTTCTGATTCAAATCCGTCTTGGCGCCAACGGCTATAACCATGTGACCTGCCAGGAATCCCGACAACAGAGTCACCTTGATCTATAACTTTGCCTGCCTGTTTCAGCTTTGACAAGAACAGGACCCCTTTTATAGGTCCGCTCTCCGAAGATTCAGATGTTTCATATTCCTCGGAGTTAAACTCATACTCATTAGTATCCAAAAAAGTCTTCGACGGTAAGCGTGTTTCCTTAAAGCCTTTCTTATTTATATATTTTGATGTCTCTATAGTTCGTTTTGATGGCTTTGGTTTATCTTCTTTTCTCTTTTTGTTAATAAAATTGTTACTGGTTTGAGCAAAAAGTCTTTGTAAATATGTGTCAATGCTTTCAAGCCCTTTACTTATTTTTTTCTGACGTCCAGGTGTTTCACTATGATGCAATCTGTTGCTTGTAGCATAACTTCTGTTTTCCTTTACAGCTTCAACGTTGTTTGCCATGGTTAAACCTTTCCTTTTCGCTTTATTTGTCTTAAATCCAATGATTGGTTTCCTATCGATGATTCCCTTTGTTTGGCTTAAATTTTTGACATTTTGAGATATTTTTTCTTTTTTAAACAGGGTGTTAATTGAATGAGGTTTTTTCGTTATAGGAATAATTTTATCATCTTCTCTTTCATATGGAGGAAGTAACATGCTTCCGATGACGGGATTTTGTGCGCCAAACTTTTCAGCTTGTGATGATTTTTTCTCAATACTTTGAATGACTCCATCTTTATTCTTCAAAGCAGTATTTGTAATTAAAAGATATGTTCGTTTGTCTTTCGTGTTAACATTTGTATTGTCTTTCGGTTTAATAAACTGATTATTTGATTCTTGTAACTTCCTTTTCTTCAAAACAAAACTATGTTTTGGACTATCTGTTTTCTGGGTGGAATTTTCTTTCCTTTCCAACTTATTAGAGTTGTGAATAGATTTTTCAGTCTTAGACTCAACGTTTTGGCTTGGTGTTTTCTGAGTAGAATCTTCTTTCCTTTTTGTGACGTTTTGCAATTCGTGTAAAGTGTTAATAGATATTCCATTATCATACTCATCTTTTTCATTTGAAGAAGTCAAATAAGGTTTTATTTTAACACTAAATGTAGCCTTGTTCTTTACAACAGAAAGCGACAACTTTTGCGAATCCTTCAGTTTGGCAGTACTGTTTTTGTTAAACAAACTTTCAGTTGTAGAGAATTGTTTCTTTTGTACGAAATCTAAATGCTTGTTCAAGATTTTACCATCGTTTGAAGATTTCTTTCCAGAAACAATGTCTTGTAGACTGTTTACTGATACAAATATTGGAGCAATCAATGCAGTGACGCGAAAAAGAACTAAAATTAAAAGAGAAATATCACTGTAAGACACAACATAAACACAAAGGTGAGTAATGGCGTCAAAGAAAAAAAAGTTTATAAAAAAAAAAAAACCTTATCAATTTGCAAATACAAACTTTGAAAATCGTTCACGTTACCATTCCTCATTAGGGACGGACCATTTAACTTGAAGGGGGGCCTTGGTTTTTTGTTCTGATCAGAATTTTTTTTTCCGCGTATAGCGCGGACAAAATATTTATTTTTCGAAGGCGTCGCGACAGAATTTATTTTTCATTATCAGCATTATTTTTATCCTTCTTCAGAATATTTTTTTCTTACCCTCAGCTGCCAAAATATTTTTTTCATCAAAAATGATTTTCAGAATATTTTTTTAGGATAAAACCAAGCCCCCCCTTCAAGTTATATGGTCGGTCCTTTAGCATTTGCGTTCACCCTCGTACGATTCTTGTTAGCATTGCTATTTGCAGTAAGGATTTCGTTTGGTATTTTCATTTCACTTTTATCCGTTTTTTTTTTCGTATTAATTTCCTTTGCATCGACTAATATTGTTATTTCCTTTTAATAATACTTTTGTCATTGCGATGCCCCTTTTAGTACTTCTTAACTTCTTTCCTACTTTACGATTAGAAGATTTCCGCTACTGATACCCATTAGATTTAACAAGAGCGTTAATTTTCTAACTCGTTTTGTCAATGGATGCTTCAAATGTTAAAAGTCAGATTACAAAAACTCGTTGACAAAAATGCAAATATATTAGATAATGCTTTGATTTCGACCTTTCAATTACGTACTTGGAACAAAGGAAATAAAACAAAAACAAATCTATCAGATTCTCCTGTATAGAGATATTGTACTACACCATGTCAATGCCATTAGTGCTGGAATTGACTTCCTTTTTCGGACTTTCCGGGTACGAGTACTTGTCTTTATTTTGTTTGTATTTTCGATCGATCTTCCAATGTTTATTATTTACTTTAATAGCGTATTTCGTAAGGTGTCCATCTTTGTCAAAGCTGTATGTTGTTTACTGCTTTTTGATCCGATGATCATTTAATTAGTTTCCAACAAGGAGTTGCACTAAGTCATGCCAAGTATAACCCCACTCGACCATTCAGAAACAGGAAGTAGATGACTGACTGACCTGGAAAGGAGGGGAGGCGCGTTACAACTCACTATGCTTAAGCTGTATACCAAATTTGAAATCAATCCCTTCTGTAGAAGTCGAGAAATCTGTTACAAAAATTGTCTATTTTTGACCCATAAAAAGTCTAAGTTGGCTCAGAAAACAGGAAGTAGATGATGGACTAACCTGGAAAGGAAAGGATGGGTATAACTAATCATGCTGAAGCTGTGTACCAAATTTGAAACCAATCCATCCAGTAGAAGCCGAGAGATCTGTTACGAAAAAATTCACATTTCAAATTCTTCACCCTAAAAAGTCTAAGTCGGCTCGTAAACAGGAAGTAAATGATTGACTGACCTGGAAAGGGGAGGCACGGTATAAATCATCATGCTGAATCTGTGTACCTAATTTGGAACCAATCCATCCAGTAGAAGCCGAGAAATCTGTTGCGAAAAATTTTACATTCGAAATTTTTTACCCTAAAATGTTTGAGTCGGCTTGGAAAAGAGGAAGTAGATGATAGACTGACCTGGAAAGGGGAGGCACAGTATAACTCATCATGCTGAAACTGTGTACCTAATTTGGAACCAATCCATCCAGTAGAAGCAGAGAAATTGAACTGGACGGACAGACGGACGGTGTGATTGCAATATAGCCCCCTCTCTTACGAGTGGTGTATAAAAAAAATCATAGTGCCAATTCAGAGTAGTTTTTTTTCCCTGTTTTATGAAATTCCGACGAAAACCTTCACGTGGAGGAAATTGGCACTGTATTGTCCCGGCAAAAACTAAGGCCATCATTGGTGGTGGTTTGTGTTTACCTAGACGAGTCAAGTCTTCCAAAAGTCAAAGCAATCCATAGGGAGTTTATAGTCGTGACCGTAGATATTTTATGAAAGGATATGGAGTAAATGAAACCATAACAAATATGTCATCTCTAACTGCAGTTAATTTATATGCTTTTAGAGTAGAACATTCTGCAGCGACTGTGAAACAAGACATGCTATGTAGCATGAATCTTCAAGCCAATTTCACAGTGCAACACCGCCAGAGTTGGCTAATCCAGTAACAGTTGAAATCGTCCCCCACCATGGAGGTTCTGGCCGAGATTCGGAAGATTAAGTCATAGCAGAGGGGTGCGACTGTAAATACCCGTCACCATTACATGTACACATGTAAGTAGAAGGGAAACAACCACTGGACTTTTTGGAAAGCAGCATAAGAAAAAAATCACTTATAGAAGTTAAAGACATGTTGTAACGTACATTTATTCCTTATATATTGGTCTTTTAATTGAATTTTGCAATTTGAGAATGACTCAAAAGAAAATCTAAGTGCAACAATGAAGAAAGCACACACAAAAAGAAAAAAAAAACCCAGGAGATTTAAAGAAGGTTAAATGAACTTACGTGTGACAAATTCAACAGTTGAATATAAATCAGTTGATACCATTTTTATCCCATGAAAGTGAACAACAAGCGTGTGACAAGAATATTCCAAGTTAACAGGTTAGAAACAATGTAAATTTAAGATATAAATTTAAACTTATGACCTTAATTAAAAATAATAATTATATCATGTGCATTGTTTAGCATACAAGTTTCTTTAAAAAAAAAATGAATTAAATATATTTTATTTGAAGAAGGGGAAAGAGGCAATTTCCTTAAAAAAAATCATATGAATAATTTGATCAGCTTTTGATGACACAATGACATTTCATGCATCTATCATTGTCTATTTTGCCTCAACTGAATAGGTCTTTAAAGTCAACTTGAATATAAATAAACGCATTTGCTTTATAAAAGTAAAATATTACCAAGCAATCTAAGAGATTGAAAACATTCCAAAGAGAGGTATATTTGAAAATAGTTTTTATTTTTTGAACTTTCAGTTATTCAAAACTCCATACATTTAGAAATAACATAGATCTAATTTCTCATGAACACGTTAAATTTTAAATGGTGATATTCTGAATAATATTATGTAAATTCCTTTAAAAGATTCATTAAAGCATCTCTGTAACTTTTATTTCTTTTATGAGCTTGTAAACTGTAAAGGGATTGCATTCCAAATGGAAGTGCTAATCTGGCTTCCGTTATAACCGGAAGTAGACGCTTTCCATACAGTGCGCCATTGAAATTGTCCATTTTGCAAATTAATTCCCAAAACATTTTAATCAAAGAAGCTGACATCATAATAAAAATCAACTTTGCTCGTCCCATTTGTTCATTCAAATCTTCGTTGATTTGCGAGCTGTCTGATATTTGGATAGATGTAAAATGAATGTCAGACTTTGCCTCTCTTATATCTTCTTCGATATTTGTAAGTATCTCGACATCTTCTGTCGTTCCAAGGATCAAAATATCGTCTGGAGCTGTAAAAATCAATATAAATTAAATACAAAATGAAAAAAATGATAGGTTTCCTACAACGAACATGTTGGGAAGTCTAAAAGGTGCAATTTAGCACATCCAAGACGACTTGCGAGTTCTTACCTTTAGCTTCATCCGCATCTAAGCTACATTCGTTTGTAAAGGACCGAACATTTGACTTGAATCGAGGGGGTGTTTGTTTTTATCGTGACAAAATATATATTAAAATTTAGCATTATTTGCATGAATACCAGAAATCCGTTTACACAATACTTTTTGCATTAATTCTGCTGTCAAAATATTTTTTTATCCCCCACCTTTACAAGTTAATTTGTCCTTTAGGATTTAAAACAGACCCACCAGTCTATTATTCTTGATAAGTGGCGTTGAAATCATTGAAGCCAGGTGAGCGATTCTTTCAAAAGAGGGACTGGTCCCTGCATCTGCCTTATCCGCTAAATCCGCCACTCCTCTCGATATAAAGACATTTACTACACATACATAAACTTGCAAACATGTATTTCTGTAGCTTGTTAATGTAAGAATTAAGTGTTTTACGGAAAGGAAACACATATTAATGCTCTACTAATGCTTATTTGTACAAAGCTACTAAAAATTGATAGAAACATTAAGATGCTGCTTGAAATCACCCGACCATGTTGACATGATGTCATTTTTCAGCATCAGACAGGCCAAAATGTAAGCATGAAATTTCAAAAAAAAAAAAAAAAAAAAAAAAAAAAAAAAAAAAAACAAAACAAAACAAAACAAAACAAAAAACGATATCAACGAAAAGATAAGATCTTTTGATTACTAAAGAAATCGTGCATTGGTCCGAAATGTGTGCATGCAATCATCTTTTAGTCTCGAACCCAAACTCCTACTACCAAGGTAGTGAGTCTGGGAAAACACCTGTTGATTTCTCGTAACCACTAGGTGGCGATCGTTATACCTTTTAACCTTTACCACGTGTGTATATGACGTGTTTAGCATACAAGATTCATTTCAATCTGAAATGAACCAACTTTAAAAACTCAACGTTTCATTGGTCTTCCTTGGTTTTTGACAACTGGTTCTGCAAAATCGAGAATCGGATTGGTCAAACGTGCATGGTTCTGTACTCAAGAATGTCCCAATTTTTACCTCCAATAAACATAAACAATTTCCAAAACCAGGTGGACGCCCGTGAGTACAATTTAACGATAAAACGATTTTTTTTATTGTTAACAAAACCAACTTGTGTTCAAAATTGTAAAATAGGATGTCTTATTGTAAAATAAGAAATATTATGTTTGAAGAGAGCAAATCACATCAATTGGAACTGAACCATATACACAGAATTCTGAACATACGGTTGAGTGATTTTCGTCGAACATTATGATAAAGCCTGAAAGTACTCCGAACGTACACCTAACAAAATAGGTAATGGGACTGTCCCAGACTCTTATCATCTATTGATAAGCGTCTGGGTGATCGAGACTAATCTCCATTGTGATTTTCTTTACGTTTTTTAAAAGATTCAAAATGACGTATTATCTTTTCATCAAATTTTACAATTTTTTCATGCCCAGCCTTTGTAAGGAGAAGTCTTTTTGATACAGTATAAATCAAAGAAAAGATGAAAAATCATATATAATAAGCACATTTTTGCAATGAGTATACTTTCTTTTGGTCGTTACATGTACTCTATTTTATTAATCTGGTTGGTCACGGGACAATTATTTCGGACTTCTTCGTTAAAATCTTACCTAAATGACTGAGAAAATTAGGCTCCGCCCAACCTTGTGAATAAAATAGAGTAATATACATGTATCTATGGTTTACAAAAAGAAAAGGAAACATTTTTTTATTAAACAATATGTTACCTGTGGTTTGACAGGTAGGCAATGCATCGTCCTCAACAATGCCTGAAAAACCTAAAAAAATAATTTTTAAGATAAAACAACATGTAAGACTTTGGCAAGTTATATCAGTTCTATCAATATAAATATCTTTTTACCTGAACCTTAAATTGCATTTGAAAAAAGGTTTTCGTGCCATAAACATGCTTTTAAAAATCTGCCATTTCTTTTAAAGTGTCTGTACCAAGTCATGACAATTGCGATCTTTCAAATTCTTTGGTGTGTGTACGTCGTTTCTTTTTCTCGACTTGGATATTTGAGATTGATCACCCCTGTCATGCCTGTTCGGTAGTTTTGTTAAATAATATGTATTTGGTCTTAATTTTCCGACCTTTTGCTCTTGGATATTTGGTTGCAGTTGTTTTCTTTGCCATAAAACTTATCAATATAGAGAGTCAAGTAAGCCCCGAATGTAAGAAGATAGGTAGGGAATCAATATAATTTCATCTTTAAATTGAAAAAAAAAATATAACTTCGGGTGGTCAAATCAACAGTAAAACCTATCTTGCACAATCCTCTTTAGGAATGAGATATATATTCATTCATTCGGCACCAATATAGGTAATATAAACCCTTTGCAGCGACTGTAAAACAAGAACCGATCTGTGCCAAGGGTCGTCCAGCCCAAAAGCACACCAATGACAGAGTTGGCTGTTCCAGTTCCAGTTGAACCGGAAACAGGTGCCGTCTCCCACCACTTGGATTCTGGAGTCAAGTTTCGGTATGAGCATATATTAAAGAAGATTCTGGTTTAGAAGGATTTGTTTTTTTTTCAAGGTTTGGATTCGGTGGGTTTTACTGTATTGAGCATGTAACCTTAACCTAGGCAGGATATTGTGATACCACTGTCTATAAATTTCCGATCAAATTAATTTCTGACCTTGTGAGGCTGAATCTCTCTGCTCTTCATACTGTTCGATGATCTTTATGATGTCTTTTCTGTCCAGTAGTTTCAGTAAAGTTTTGAGGTTAGTTAAGTTTTCGGGGCTAATTTTGTCCTTTTCCTGTAGTTTAATGATGAGGTCGAAAACGTCTGTCAGTTTTTCTAGCTCTGCCTTTCCTATATACAACGGGTGATCTCTTAGGTATGCCACCCTTATCGCTTTCTTTAATGTGTCCATATCAGCTACAACCAAAACAAAGACCCATTGAGGATAATTTTATCATTAAAAAGTTATTTTTCAGGCTTGTATACAATTATCTCGACGATACGCATATGGTCGTGGGCATAAAAGTCATACGCTCCGATAATATGCGTATGTTCTTGACCTACTCCTATTATACCGGTATAAAAAGTGTCTAACTTGCAGCAAGTCCAAAAATGGGGTCAGACCAGGACCTACAATATGAATACAGGAAGTCCTACAAAACGAGATTTTTTTTTTGATTTGTCAAAATATAAAAATCACAGACATGACAGATATTGATGCAAAGTAATCTTTGAAGATCACACTTAATAATATGCTTTCTTACTTTTTTATAAATTTGGATAGATGACATTTTCTGCGTCACGGTACCTACGCCTTTTTACAGATTTTAGCTGTACACATGCAATCTCTTACAGATGCACTTTTTTATGCGACAAAGAAAAACCAGCTTGCTTAGCTGCTCATGGAAGTATACTTCAAATAGGAATACCTTAACTTTTTATACAACCGCAATAAATTGCGGACGTATAATGGTATGGTGCTGTCGTCGTCTGTGTTGTCTGTTAACTTAAGTGTTCCCTCAATAACTTTAGTTCCAGTTATCCAATTGCTTTGAAATTTAATAATGATGTTCCTTACTATTAAAGGAAGGATGGGATTAATTTTGAGGGTTTCTCCATTTTTTGTAAAGAAATAAGGGGCCAAAAATGCTACTTTTTTGTTTGTTCCCACAGTAACTTTTGTTCTGGTTTACCAAACGTTGTGAAATTCTACAATAATGTTTCATACCATAAAAGGGTGAATGGGGTTGGTTTTAGGGGTCTCCCTTTCATTTTCGTTTAGAATTAGGGACAAAAAAGGGGCAAAAAATGCATTTTTTTCATTTCTGATCCGATTTTGAATTTTTTTTTTTGCATGTTAAGTTTTGTAAAGTAGTCTTTACAAAATAAAGCCTCCCCTACAAAATTAGGGGCCAAAAAGGGCAAATATAAAAACTTTTAAATTTATTGTCCGATTTCCAAAATTTTGTTGCTAATTATTTCTTGTCAAGTAGTGATTTTACAAAATTGAGGATTAAATTTGTGACACTCCCCTCCCCTTAATTTCTGTTACGGACCGAAAGGGGCTAAAATGAAAAGTAGAGGGTACCCTTAATTAAGGACCAAAATGGGTAGTATTTTTGAAATTGTAATTTCTTTTGGTCTGCTTTTGGAAAAAAAGTAATTCCTTATGAAATGTGGGGGGAAAGTCATCCAAAAGGCTGCATGTGTCAAAAAACTTTGTCAGTCCACAATGGGTTGCATGTGTCCAAAGCAATTGAATATCAACATTGGGTTTAAACGTGTACAGGGTTCGACATGTTGCGGTCGTATCATGCTGCACCCGGCGAAGCTTTTTATTTACCATCATTTAGGTATGGTTTTCCTGTGGAAAATATACTCAAAACCTTCGACCCCCTATCCTTACAGGTATTTTATAATTTTAAATCATGCTTTGATACACTTTAATTTGTTGTCTATTTTAAAAAAAATAAACAATTCATTTCAACATGATTTAACATTAAACTTTTATTCTTTGTATGCTTTAGTTGAATAATTCTTTTTCTATAGTCCATTACCTTTGCTTAATTTGTCCGATATTGCCTTGCCTAGCTCGTAGTAACCTACAAGTAAATTAAATAAGGTGCCAGATTAAGATATGATACATGTCTTTAAGAGATGTTTTTGATTTTGACTAGAACAAACTTTGTACAATGATGACTATGAGTGTGAAAAAGATCTGTTTGAACTTCTTTATCTTAACTTGATATAAATTTGTTATTTCTTTCTTGACACATTTTTTCATTGCATTTACCAATCAAATCGAATAAAAAAGTGATGTAAATGCAAATGGTTATTTGTGGTTTGTTTGGTTGAATTTTAACAATAAACGGAAAAAAGAAAACTAAATATGTTCTTGGTTTGTTCTTCATATTTTGGTATTGAAATCTGCTAATTACCATGCCGAGCAATTTCTCAAGTCCCACTTTTACTATTATAATGATTTAACATGTGGTTAGCGAAATAATATGATCTACAAGAATAGCTTCATGCGTTGGTCGATTAAAAATTATATGGTTTATAATCATCTGAATGGACTTTAAATAGCATAATGTTTCTCGGCATGTTGAACATCTTGCATGTCATGCAACCGTGTGTGATGGGCACACTTACGGAGATGATAACAAACGGGCAGAGAGCGTCGAGAAAATAAGTTACCTCACATAAATATGAATTCCGTTGGTGGGACATTTTCAGAACTGACGTAAAATGAACACCAAAACCCCTCCTTTTAATTCTTTTATGATAATAAGCGAATTAAATTCATCACACACACAAAAATTTAATATATTAAGTTACCTTGATCATTAACTGGAGAATCATCCTTTTCTGAAAGCACTAAAATGATAAACAAGAGGCTTCCAGGAGCCTGAATCGCTCACCTGACATATGTGCCTGAAGTAAAGGTTATTAGGCAAAATTTATTCGACGTTGAAAGGGTCATAAGATAAATAAGGGGGTCATCTGACAATATGGTGGATCTTAAGGTACTGATCACTTTTGTTCTCAATCAAAATCTAAATATCTGTCACCCTTTTTGAGTTATTAGCAAAAAAATGCAGTTTAACCTAATGTTCTATTTTTAGTCACAGCGGCCATTTTTTTAAAACCAATCAAAAATCCCCACATCAGTTCTATAACCTAATGCTAATAAACAACAATACCAAGTTTAGTTCCAATTGGACTTATAGTGTCAGAGGAGTTAATGTTTTCAATGTAATGAGGAAATGCTTTTTAAATGCTCAATTCTGACGTTCTTAGGGCAATAACTCCTCAAAGGAAAGGTCCTACAACGTTGACCCTTTAGTATATTTTGTATATCTTGATGTGCTTAACAATATCCAATTTGAATTTCTCAAATATCTTGTATAGTTTTCAAGATATTGAGCTTAACAGTTGCAAAATTTGCAAAAAAATCCACAAAAAGGGCAATAACTACTACATGGGTTGTTGGATTGTCTTCAAAGTTTCAGAGCTGGTAGATCTGGAAGTGCTGATTACTTTTTTTTCCAATCAAAATTTTAAAATCTGTCACCGTTTTTGAGTTATTTGCAAAAAACTGCCATTGACCCCTATGTTCTATTTTTAGCCACAGCGGCCATGTTTTACGACTAATCAAAAATCCCCACATCAGTTCTATACACCTAATGCTTATAAACAAGTTTACTAAGTTTGGTTCCAATTGGACTTAAAGTGTCAGAGGAGTTAACGTTTTCAATGTAATGAGGAAATGCTGTTAAAATGATCAATTTTGACGTTCTTAGGGCAATAACTCCTAAAAGGAAAGGTCCTACAACTTTGACCCTGTTGTATATTTTGTAGATCTTGATGTGCTTAACAATATGCATTTTAAATTTCTCAAATATCTTGTACGGTTTTCAAGATATTGAGCTAAACAGGTGCAAAATTTGCAAAAAATCCACAAAAAGGGCTTTAACTTCTACATGGGTTGTTGGATTTTATTCAAAATGTCAGGGTAGGTAGATCTTGAGGTACTGATCACTTTTACCCTGTCAGAGTTTTGATATCTGTAGCCGTTTTGAGTTATTTGCAAAAAACTGCATTTTACCCCTATGTTCTATTTTTAACCATGGCGGCCATGTTTTACGACCAATCAAAAATCCCCACATCAGTTCTAAGCACCGAATGCTAATAAACAACCATACCAAGTTTGGTTGCAATTGGAATTAAGGTGTCAGAGGAGTTAACCTTTGAAAAAGTTTACGGACAAACGACGGACGACGGACGACGGACGGACGGACGACGGACGCCAAGTGATGACAATAGCTCACATGACCCTTCGGGTTGGGTGAGCTAAAAACAGAAAAAAGTAGAATATAATCGGAAGTGAAACAAAAAAAAAAAAACAAAGGGGCAAAGCGGTTGTCAATTTTTTTTAATAAAATAACACATTAATAACCCGAGTAGCGAGTAGCAAATGGTGATTTAGGTTATTCTGAATAGATTTTAAAAATATGACAGTCTTTTATAAACTTTAAGTTATATTTTGTAATAATTTTTAGAAAATTGACAACGTTTCAGTCAGAAGGCAAAATTTAGTTATGGGCTCTTACATATAAATGTGTCTACCAAACACTTTAGCTTTTAACATCCGGAATTGAATTATTACAGAATAAACATTGACGAGGGTATCACAGCCCTTTTGGTACGCGGTATTCCGTGCTTTTTAATGGGTATTCGGTACGCCAAGGTGTGGTACGCAGTACACAGGGAAATTTTGTTCACGTGAAATTCACATGAAATTAACGTGAAATTCACGTGAAAAACTTAACGTGAATTTCACGTTAAACGAGCAATTTAACGTGAAGTTCACGTGAAAAAAATCACGTGAATTTCACGTGAAAAAATGTTCTCAATATTTTTTAATGTTCTATACGTTTCATGCAATTCTACAAATATTTAGGAAAAAATTCTCATTTTTCCGAATTTTCATGTGAAATTCACGTGAAAAATTTCACGTGAAATTAACGTGAGTTTCACATGATATTAACGTGAATTTCACGTGAAATTCACGTTAAATACATTTCACGTGAAATTCACGTTAAATGGCTCGTTTAACGTGAAATTCACGTGAATGTTTCACGTGAAATTCACGTTAACCCTGATTTCACGTGAATTTCACGTGAACAAAATTTCCCTGTGTACGCGATGTTCCGAAAGAAGCAGAGGTACCAATGGGGTATCCGAATGTCAAAGGTCCGAAAGGGCAGAGACAAAACCAGTAAACACAACAAGAACGGGACAAAAACAGACAACATGTAAAACATGGAAACACAAAATAACTGAACATCAATCAACAACGCGAACTCCAGTCGAAACAAGAGTGAACTCAGGTGCTCCGGTTTTTGGCTTTTGGTACGCGTACGCCGTGATCTTTAGAGTATTCGGTATTGCAGTCTTTTTAACGGTATTCTGTCCTTTTTGAAAAGGTATTCGGTAGTCCGGGGGGCGGGGCCTGAGACACCCCCATAGACCAACAAATTTAAACAACAAAGCTCCAAGATTGATGTCAATGAAACCTTTTACATGTATTTCGTCTACTTGTATTTCATGTATTCAAATATATCATGGAAGCAGCATTTGAACTAATATTTGATCAAAATCTGCAATAAACATAGATGCTGTAATTTCTTACTGGAGGTTTATAGCGGAAGGAGTCAAACAATTTATGGATGGTATGAAAAGCATTGTTTTATTTGTACATGTGTTTGTTGCATTACGTACGTAGTCTATGCGTTTATACATACAAGCTTCCTCGATTCTTTCTTTCTCTTCAGTTGCTGGCCTCTTTGGTTCCCCTAAAATAAGACACAATGTCATGAAAGTTTATCAATTTGAACATTTGTGTTAACGTTCTTGTAATGTTCTTTGTATTTTCTGTAAATAACCGTAGTTTAAAACTCAACTACAGTTTTAACTTGAATTTTATCTTGCTAAACTAAAAGCAGAGGCGGATCCAAAAAAGGGGGAATTCTACATCAAGACATCTGAAGACGTTCAGAAAGCGTTCAGAACAATTTGTTTAAAATCTACACGACATTTATAAAATCGTCAGAGGAAGTGAGAGGGAGTTAAAACCCAGGAACACGTACACCCATCTTAATCCGCCAGTTCGTGGCAACCATTCGATTTTTATGCGGGTTATGGAAGATTTTTCCGCCCTGCCTTATTTTGTTTATATGCGGGCTATGGATAATTTTTTTCCGCCCTGCCTTATTGTAGTACTGTTTCTGTTCTTACGTTTTGTTTTTAGTGTTCTGTCCTGCAGAAAAGACAAAGAGAAATGGTATACACGGTCTAAAGAGAATGGTAAATTAGAATATGAAATTAGGCATGGTTTAAACACAACTGACTTTTTTAAGATGAAAAAACCTGTACATACCCTGTAATTTGAATATCCGTTTAAGTTGTTTCCTAAGTGCATCTTTGTGTTTATCATCAACGGTTTCCAGAGCCCAATATATGTGTTGTTCTGGACTATATTTTAATTGTATGAGTTTCTGGAGCCAGTTTGTAAACAGTCTTTGAAACTCGGGGTCAGATTGACATGATTGATGCAAATTGCTAACGTGTTTTAATTGGTATCCTAAAGCCCTGCAGAACACTTTACGTTTGAATCCACCAGTCTCGCATATATGTAGAAACAGTTCCTGTAGCATATCTACAATTAAACAATAAAAAGCTACGCCGAGCGCAGCATGATACGACCGCAACAAGTTGAACCCTGTACGTTGGAGGCCCAGTATGGATAGTACATTGCTTTGGTCACATGAAGCCCATGGTGGACTTACAAAACTTTTTGACACATGCATCCTGTGGTGGACTTAAAAATGCATTTTTGACACATTTATATTTACATCAGCATCTTATACAAAAAGCCTTATTTATATACATGTATTAATATACATGTACAATTTTTGACCTTTGACCCCTAATTTCTCAAAAACAGTAAAAATATTGCAAATCCGATTAAAAAATAAGGCAGAAATATTCACAAGGAATCCAATGAAAAAAAGATTTTGAAAATCGGACCACAAATAAAAAAGTTGATTTCATGGGCGTGGCCTGTCTTTAGCCTCCCTGTAGCAATGTAATGGTGAAATACATATCAAAATTATTGACCCATTAAGTAGATAGAATTCAATAAAAAAAAAAATTCCAAAATCAAATGAATGATAAACATTCTACAACAGGTTTATCAATACATCCGTTTTAGCCCTTTTTGGCCCTTTTTTCTAAAACAGAAGGGGCCACAAACCCAAAATACAAAACCAACATTCCTTTAGTGGATATAATCATCATATTAAAACTTCATAACAATTGGCAGGCCCACTACAACTTAATTTTTGGTTTAAATGACAAACTTTAAAAACGGCGTTTATGGCCCCTTTGACCCCAAAATTCTCAAAAACAGTAAGAGATATTGCAAATCTGATTGAAAAACGCAGGCAGGGATTTTCACAAGGATTCCAATGAAAAAAATATTTTGAAAATCGGACAACAAATTAAAAAGTCAATTTTTTGGGTGTGGCCCCTTTTTGACCCCCAGTAGCAATGTAACGGTACAAGATACATCAAAGCCGTTGATACTTTATGTTGACAGAATTTATTGAGGAATACAATGAAAAAAGAATGATCAAAATCGGATGAAAATTACACATTCTACAGACGTTTTGTCAATATACCCATTTTTGCCCCTTTTGGTCCTTTTTTCTTAAACGATAGGGGCCAGAAACCCCAAATGCAATACCAACCTTCCTATAGTGGTTATAAACATCGTATCAAAATTTTATAACGATTGGTCAACCACAACTCAAGTTATCGCACGGAAACCAAAGTGTCTACAGACGACGACAACGACGACGACAACAACGACATCGCCATAACATAATACGATCGCAAAAATTTTGCGGTCGTATAAAAAAATATAAAAGTCGTGTGACGTTTATAGTGAAATACGTCTAAATTAGTCCCCTTTGTGACTGAAACCCGTCTAAACCAGTCCCCTTTGTGACTGAAACCCGTCTAAACCAGTCCCTTATGTGATTGAAAACCATCTAAACCAGTTCCCTTTGTGACTGAAACTAGTCTAAACCAGTCCCCTTGGTGACTGAAACCCGTCTTAACCAGTCCCCTTTGTGACTGAAACCCGTCTAAACCAATCCTCTTTGTGACTGAAACCCGTCTTAACCAGTCCAATTTGTGACAAAAACCCGTCTAAACCAGTCCCCTTTGTGACTGAAACCCGTCTAAACCAGTCCCCTTTGTGACTGAAACCCGTCTAAACCATTCCTATTAGTGACTGAAACCCGTCTAAACCAGTCCCCTCTGTGACTGAAACCCGTCTAAACCAGTCCCATTTGTGATTGAAACCCGTCTAAACTATTCCTCTTAGTGACTGAAACCCGTCTAAACCAAACCCCTTTGTGACTGAAACCCGTCTAAACCATTCCCCTTTGTGACTGAAACCCGTCTAAACCAGTCCTTTAAGTGATTGAAACCCGTCTAAACCAGTCCCCTTTGTGACTGAATTAAACCAGTCCCCTTTGTGACTGAAACCCATCTAAACCAGTCCCATTTGTGACTGAAACCCGTCTAAACCATTCCTCTTTGTGACTGAAACCCGTCTAAACCAGTCCCCTTTGTGACTTAAACTCGTCTAAACCAGTCCCTTATGTGATTGTAACCCGTCTAAACCAGTCCCCTTTGTGACTGAAACCAGTCCCATTTATGACTGAAACCCGTCTAAACCACTCCCTTTTGTGACTGAAACCCGTCTAAACCAGTCACTTATGTGTCTGAAACCCGTCTAAACCAGTCCCCTTTGTGACTGAACTAAACCAGTCCCCTTTGTGACAGAAACCCATCTAAACCAGTCCCATTTAATTTGTGACTGAAACCCGTCTCAACCATTCCTCTTTGTGACTGAAACCCGTCTAAACCAGTCCCCTTTGTGACTGAAATCCGTCTAAACCATTCCTCTTAGTGACTGAAACCAGTCTAAACCAGTCCCCTTTGTGACTGAAACCCGTCTAAACCAGTCCCATTTGTGACTGAAACCCGTCTAAACCAGTCCTCTTAGTGACTGAAACCCGTCTAAACCAGTCCCCTTTGTGACTGAAACCCGTCTTAACCAGTCCCCTTTGTGACTGAAACCTGTCTAAACCAGTCCCTTAAGTGATTGAAACCCGTCCAAACCAGTCCCCTTTGTGACTGAACTAAACCAGTCCCCTTTGTGACTGAAACCCATCTAAACCAGTCCCATTTGTGACTGAAACCCGTCTAAATAATTCCTCTTTGTGACTGAAACCCGTCTAAACCAGTCCCTTTGTGACTGAAACCCGTCTAAACCAGTCCCCTTTGTGACTGAAACCCGTCTAAACCAGTCCTTTAAGTGATTGAAACCCGTCTAAACCAGTCCCCTTTGTGACTGAAACCAGTCTAAACCAGTCCCCTTTGTGACTGAAACCCATCTAAACCAGTCCCATTTGTGACTGAAACCCGTCTAAACCATTCCTCTTTGTGACTGAAACCCGTCTAAACCAGTCCCCTTTGTGACTTGTGACTTAAACTCGTCTAAACCAGTCCCTTATGTGATTGAAACCCGTCTAAACCAGTCCCCTTTGTGACTGAAACCAGTCTAAACCAGTCCCATTTATGACTGAAACCCGTCTAAACCACTCCCTTTTGTGACTGAAACCCGTCTAAACCAGTCACTTATGTGTCTGAAACCCGTCTAAACCACTCCCTTTTGTGACTGAACTAAACCAGTCCCCTTTGTGACTGAAACCCGTCTAAACCAGTCCCTTCTGTGTCTGAAACCCGTCTAAACCAGTCCCCTTTGTGACTGAACTAAACCAGTCCCCTTTGTGACTGAAACCCATCTAAACCAGTCCCATTTGTGACTGAAACCCGTCTAAACCATTCCTCTTTGTGACTAAAACCCGTCTTAACCAGTCCCCTTTGTGACTGAAACCCGTCTAAACCAGTCCCCTTTGTGACTTAAACTCGTCTAAACCAGTCCCTTATGTGACTGAAACCCGTGTAAACCATTCCTCTTAGTGACTGAAACCCGTCTAAACCAGTCCCCTTTGTGACTGAAACCCGTCTAGCCAGTCCCATTTGTGACTGAAACCCGTCTAAACCATTCCTCTTAGTGACTGAAACCCGTCTAAACCAGTCCCCTTTGTGACTTAAACTCGTCTAAACCAGTCCCTTATGTGATTGAAATCCGTCTAAACCAGTCCCCTTTGTGACTGAAACCCGTCTAAACCAGTCCCCTTTGTGACTTAAACTCGTCTAAACCAGTCCCTTATGTGATTGAAACCCGTCTAAACCAGTCCCCTTTGTGATTGAAACCAGTCTAAACCAGTCCCCTTGGTGACTAAAACCCGTCTAAACCAGTCCCCTTTAGGACTGAAACCCGTCTAAACCACTCCCTTTTGTGACTGAAACCCGTCTAAACCAGTCCCTTATGTGTCTGAAACCCGTCTAAACCAGTCCCCTTTGTGACTAAAACCCGTCTTAACCAGTCCCCTTTGTGACTGAAACCAGTCTAAACCAGTCCCCTTTGTGACTGAAACCAGTCTAAACCAGTCCACTTTGTGACTGAAACCTGTCTTAACCAGTCCCTTTTGTGACTGAACTGAAACCAAACCCATCTAAACCAGTCCCATTTGCGACTGAAACCCGTCATTGTGGAAAAGTTTCAAACACCTGATTCAGACAAATAGAAGCTCCAGAAGTGAAAGAAGTGTGTTACAACAACATATTTTTCAGGTATAAACATAACTTAATAGTGAAAGCTCTTTATAATTCTAATGATCTGGTGATTATTATGATTACATACCGCTGTTTCGTGTGTTACATCTTCTTGTCATATTCGATTCTAAAACAAATAAAATATTCTAAAATTTCTTAATAAATAGTGAAAGAGATTTTGACAAGATAAATAAATCATGCATAATGCACTAGTACTTGCTTCATCTCATTCTTGAATTTGTATCTAGAACGAATAGATGATCTTCTTGGTTCGAAAAATGATTCCCATTGCGATCGTTTAACAAAGGTCAAGGTTGAAGGTATGTTTTTTAATCAGACTGATATATTATGTAATTTCCTCACTTGCAATTGCCTCATGTTGGTCAATTCTGCATAAATTTGTACATCATCAGTCAAATTCAGACAGTACTGTTATATGTTAAAATGCACATTTCTTTTTATTTCGATTAGATTTATCGTCATTCACAATTGTTGTGATCCGCTAACACTTAAAGATGAAAGATAACGAATCTGAAATCCGCTATACATGTACCAAAGCGAAGATGAACTTTAAAATGCATCCGGTCACATAATTTTATATTTCGGAATTCAACCTGTCTGCTGGTTAAAGATATTCTCTTGGAGCCACATTGCATGAGGGGGCCGATGGGTTTATTTTGTTCTCCGTTATTGGCAATTTTTATTTTCCGTGAATTGTGATTTGTTGGTATATTTTTCCGTGCATCGTGATTGGATATTGCACGTGAACCGTTCTCAGCAAAGTATTTTGACCGTGATTCGTTTTAGGCATGCTTTACAGTAATACACGGTCAAACTTTTATCCGTGAACACAAATTTAGCCATATTTCCGTGTTTCGTTATTTGCATTTTTTATTCTTCGTCACCGGATTCGTGATCAGGACCCCCCATTAGGACCCCTTGTATATACCTTTCAGGGCCGTAAATTGCATTTGTATTAAGAGGAGGCAGTAATGGCGGGGGTCTGGGGGGCGCCCAGCCCCCCAGAAGCTGAGCACTTTTTTGTGCAAAATCCTGCTATCTGGCAAATCCTGGGGGGGTTTCATTGGTTTTCATGGTGGAGGTTTAATGTATAAAACTCTAAATTTTGTTTACTGGGACACTATATAAAAATTACGGTCTTGGGTTTGATATTATTTAACGTAGATGTACACAGAAAAGGTGGTTTATTTAGTTAATTTAAAAAAATAAATAGCACAGTTTATTAAACTGACGAAATAAGCACTTTAATTTTCTGGAAGTTGGTGCATATGTATGTTTGCTGTATTGAGCCAGTAGAAAGTTTCATGACATTTTTAAAAAATAAGATATTTGAGTAAATATTTTTTTTTCATTTACTTGAGAATTCGAATAGGAGGACGGAAAAGCAACAATTTTAATCCTCTCAATTTTTAAGATAAGGCTTAATAAGGAACATCGAAGTTTTTTAATAAGAAAATTCTTTTATTCTTTTTCAAATGCTAAAGCAATTTTCCTATGCCCTGACGAGTCCCATCTTTTTAACACTTCCATGGGATCTATTTTCCCTACATTGTCATCTCTATGGATATGTAGCATTGCTAAACCACATAAGCGGGTCTCCGTCATTGTAGACCTGTTCCAGGTTTTCAAACGTCTCAGCGCTGAAAACGACCTTTCACAGCTGCAAGACCCAACAGGCAATGCCAACAAAAGAAGAAAAATTCGGTTAATGTTTGGGTAAAACTGAGTGTGCTTCAGCATTTCTTCTAGGGTACATTTAGGTCCTACACCTTTAATTGACGATAAAGTTTTCCACCTGTGGATCTCCTGAGGCAAATCATCGGGATATGGAATATCGTTTCTGTACTCATCAACGATAGATGCTATAATTTCATCGGTCAGTTTTGGAAAGTTACATGGTAAGAGATAAAAACCATAGAGCATTGACTTAATGCTGTCTGGAAACCTGTCGTTTAAATGTTTGATGATGTGATCAATAAGCGGTATAAAAATGTTAATTCTAAAATGTTGTTCCACGGATACAGCTTCAGCGTTTGCCCTATGACGTTGACGTCCCGATGTTCTAGGCTTGCTAATCGTTATTTCGTTATCTTCAGCAATTTTGCATGCTCTTGTAAAGAGACTTTTAAATGTATTCTCTGCATTTTCCCGTAGGTCTAAAAACGAATCACACAAAGCTCGTGCCTGAACATGTGCTTCAACTAAATCACAACTTTCAGACTGCAATCCAATTGACAAAGGTCTCAAGTAGCCAAGTAGGAACTGAGTTATGACTGCAACTACTAATATCTCAAAACTAAGTAAAGTCATTTTGTACGACGTCGCATCCGAACTTCCTACTGTTTGGTTTTGAATTTCGTCCAGTATGTCTAAAACCTTGTTATAGTGTTTTAGTAACCAGGTTAAAGTGTCAGTTCGTGATGTCCATCGAGTTTCTGCTAAGGTGGGCAGCAGTCGTTTTCCTTGACTAAATAGTCCTTCTTCTTGATCATAAATCAAATCAAATGTAACATCGACTTGCACTGCATCTTTCATTATAGACTTCATTATATTTTTGCGTTTGCTGGATGCACTGATAAACCAAGTAATTTTACCCAAAATTGCCATGAAGTTTCTGACAACTACGACTGACTGGCAACTGTTAACGACGACAAGATTAAGACAGTGAGACCTACAATGCACAAAATATTTTGCCTGCGGAATTTCTTCCATGATCCTTGTTTTTACACCGGATACCTCCCCGGACATCGTCGAGCATCCATCATAGCCTTGGCCTCTTAGGCGTGTCAGATCAAATCCCCATTCACGAAGTTTACTAAGAATGCTTGTTGATATTGTCTGGGCGTCTGTTTTTACAAGTTCTACAAATCCGCAGAAATCCTCCGTCACATAGCATGTATCGTTTTCTGTATAACAATAACGAACACAAATTGAGAGTTGAGCTTGGTTGGAGCAGTCAGCACATTCGTCTGCCATGACGCTGAAAAAATCAGACTGATTACATCTACTAACGATTTGAGACCTAATTTCTAGTTCACAACATTGAATGAATTCATTTTGGGCCAAAGGTGACAAGTATTTTCCATAAGAGCTCTTCTGTTCTATATGTTCCTTTAACACCGAGTCGAAACTAGATTTCCAATTAACAAAGAACATAAAATTTCCATCCTCTTCTGAAATTTCCTTGTTCCAGGTCCCTCGAAATGCTATGTTACGTTTGCCTAAAGTTATAATCACGTCTATGAGGGATAAAAGGCTTGTCCTATTCTTTTCGACTTTGTCACTATAAGCTTTACTTAGAGACTGAACAATGGAAGGTTTAGTTTGATCCGAGACTAAAAGTAGAAGGTTCTTTCTTTCAAGAGATTTTTGATGGCGTTCACTATTTGTGTGAAGTGAAAGGCGTCCTCTTTCCACACCTAATGCATTTTTCCAATCTCTGTATGGTTCTGTTACAAATTCTGCGTAACGCGGATTTTCACTAGGCTGGTCCTGAAATGCTATACAAATAGAGCAGAAAGCGCCATCCAGTGAAGGTGAATATCGGAGCCAGGGAAAATCATTTTCCCATGATGTTTTGTACCGACGACTCTGGTTGTTTTTGGGAAATGTATAAGAACTTGTTGGTGGTACCCATTTAGTCTTGATTAGTTTGAGTCTTTCCTCGTCCGATAGAGAGCGTTTATTGAATTTAACAGGGTCACTGTCTGACAATGATGTCATCTCAGCAGATGTTGAACATGTAGGTTCGTCCTCCTGTAGTTTATTCTCAGAACGAGCTCGAATAGTTCCTGACATTTCTATCTCTTTTGGTGTGTTTGAAGCCTCTGAAACTTCACCAGCATCATTTCCTTCCTTGTTTTTCTCTTGACGAATTATTTTGAAGCCGAAAGACTGCAGACTAGCTTGATCACTTTTCTGGCGTTTCGACCTGAAAAAAAAATCATGTTACGCATTCGTACACTGTTTTTGACATATCTTTGATCTTAGTAATGGAATACAACGACTGGAATAACCAGACATTCAAATGAATACAAATAATAATAACTACTACACGCTTACACCAAATTAATTCGATATCTAATAAAAATGTTTTTAGTTTTCGGGGAGAGACCAGCAAATTGGGTCACTCTGTGTAGATGACAAAGAAAATTTCGACTAAATATTAATATTGGTTACAGTAGGACACATGGAACCACAAGAAGAAATCCAATTACTTTTTAATCTTCTCCCGAGCGGAGGTGCTAAAACTAAAATGATTTGCAGACTTGGAAAGGCGGGGTCATCAATAGGATCTGCGTTTTTTATCAAATATTCATGCATGTCTATTTAATATTTCTATTAGATATGGTTTCCTTTTTACGTATACTTACATTATTGCAAACAATGGTATTAATAAATGATTACTAAGCAGTTCAAATGACGACAACTATAGGTGAAATTCCCATGCTCATGCACCCAAGGATGCCCGCATACGAATGAATGGAAGACCAACTCATGACATCATCTCATATACTAGTACTTTCAAAGTGGTCTGATTTATCTATTTTCTTTGTTCCGCGGAAAGTCCGTGCTCTGAGATTTACATCAATCAAAATCAACTTCCAACAAACAATCGCCGGATAGTTCATTGTTCTTTCATCTTTTATCGTTCAAGCCGTACGTAACGCGTATTTAAATATTAAACCTCAATATATCCTTAAGAATATAAAGCAACATTCAGACAATGTAATAGACGGGGATACTAATAGAATATAAATAATACAATAATGATATTTGTAACTACATGTATGATTTGTTTTTATTTGGTCTTTTCCTTTCTGTCTCTTTCTCTTATTTACTTTTTTAGTTCATTTTATTTTATTTTTGGTAAAAAAAAAAAATTTTGCCAGTTTGCAATAGGAGGCAGTTGCCTACATGCCTACATACAATTTACGGCCCTGCCTTTGGCCTCGATGCTTTTCTTCAAAAAACATGTATTCGTGTATGTAAAAAAATCCTTTCGCTTTGATTTGTACATGCAGTATATTAGGCCAGTACAGAGAGAAAAAAACTTTTCAGACAGTAATGACCTAACTAAAAAATCAATATTTTCCATCTTCTTTTAATTCAGCGGAAAAGGTTTCTAGTATTAATGTTAATGTAGCAACCGCAAGGACTGAAATATAACGACTAATACTATTTAGGTAAGTAATCGGGCTTAGCAGCCGCCGCTTACCTGTTCTGGCTATGACTGTCCAGTATATCTGAAATAATCCCAATAAACAAGGAAA
The DNA here is from genome assembly GCA_963971305.1 of Arcuatula senhousia. Classification (NCBI taxonomy): domain Eukaryota; kingdom Metazoa; phylum Mollusca; class Bivalvia; order Mytilida; family Mytilidae; genus Arcuatula; species Arcuatula senhousia. The sequence continues at coordinate 37,573 of CAXARO010000860.1, forward strand.
TTTCACAGTGTCAACTTAAATGAGATTGATAATCACACTAAGCAATCGTACAAGTATAAACTGAAAAACTTCCGCGAGTAGTGGTTTCCGCTTTTCGTGATCTAGTCCGGTCCGTCCATAAGTTCGATCTTTTACACCTATCCAAACTTCCGGTAAAAATGTTGACAGATCGATTTTTGAACTTTATCTTTATTTCATCGTTTTGCATAATAAAAGGGTAATAAGTGTAAGAGACATAGCTCACATACACATCATGACATGATAGTTGATACATTCATTATTTTTTTAAAGCCATCTACTGTAAACTCGGATAATTGGAACCCCCAAAAATAGTTTTTTGGGCCCACTCCCCCTATCAATAATCCCACAAAAATAACACACAATAAATCAAATCTATTAACGTTCAAGTCAGCTAGTGAAAACCTTAAACAAAAGACTTTCTCACTTTTTGGACAGGACAGTTCCTATTTTTAGCGGTGTAAGATTTTTCTGTCTCACACCACCCCATGTGAGATAGCCTCGTGCAGTTTCCAAGGGACGTAACTCTGTTGTTTACGTAATACGCTATGTTTTGTAAACAAATCCACGTTGTACAATTTACGGGTTTAGTGAGAAAAATAATCAAACACCGATGATTAGGGCAAGATAAGGAGCCTCGTTGCAGACTTGAAATCTTACCCTCGGGGTGTCGGAGATTTCCTTATCTTGCCCTAACACTGGTGTAAGATTCTTATAATCTACATGTATCTATCTTCCCTGAAGTGCAGGATTCACTCTGGAGCATCATCACACTGTACAACAAAGACAACAAGAACAGAACTCTCTATAGAACACTTGCTGTTACTGACAGCTAGATGAGAATCATTAATCGACTGATGTAAACAGTCAAACATATTGATTTTAAATCCGACAAAACAATTCAAACAATTTAAATGATTTGGTGGAGTACATGTATCATCACATCAAATTGACATACTTGATAGCTTCATGCATATGCTCTAATAATGACGATTAGCATGATTGGTTCAATATTTAATGAGAATTTAAAGTAAGTATCAAGTTACAAAATTTATCTCTTTTACCACAAAACACTAGACATGCTAGATTTAAAGATTTAAACCAAAATATTTAATTGATATCCAACCTTTTTGTAATAGATATTGAATCAAATGTGTTTGTTTTTCTTTATCTTTTGTAGGCTGGCTACATCATGATGAAAGTAGGAATGTGACAGGCTGAGTTTGGTGAAAAAAGATGGAGTACAGAATTGAACTGAACACAGATTTTTATACAAATTCAAGTTCTGGTCATGTAAAAGGACAACTTGTTTTTGAGCCCATGGTTACAAAATTTAAGCAAGAGCCTGAAGATTATGAATTTCAAGAAGACCAAAACTCTGAAAAAAATTACCACTTTCCAGAAAACAAAAATTCCTCTCAAAAAGATTTTTGCAACACTGTTTTGAAAAATATTAAAAAAGAAAATACTTGGATAGATAAGAATGATATTAAATCATCATATACATGTAACAATGGTATTAGTTTTAATGAAAACATGATAGCCAATGGTGACCAAAATATTAGTCCTGATTTCTGCATTCCACCAGATCAAATAAAAGACGAACTCACTGATTCTACTAGCAATGAAAGTACTGATGTGAATTTACTAGGGAATAGGATGACACAAGCTAATAACATAGAGCCAAAAAGAAGAAGAAAAAAGACAAATCCAGTAGAAGATTGTAATGACTGGGTTCCCAATTATACAGTAGTCAATCATGTTAAACCTAACTCAGAGGTTTCCACGCTTAGTAGATTTAGAGTTGATATAGAACCAGTAGATGACAAGAAAGATAAAGATTGGAAACCAGAATGTATGACATCAGAAGAAGATGAAAGTAATGCTGACCAGGAGGAGGATGAGGAAAAACAGGACCCAACAATGTATATGCTTTATACCAAAGAAGGTAATGAAAAGGTTGCCACAATAAAGGTCTTGTTCATAGTCATATATTGTTAAGGCCAATATAAAAAATATCCTAGATTCTCATTCCCTCCTGCCCTGATTCTACAGCCTCCTAAAAAAATGATTTTCAACACTACTTCCAAGAAATAAGGATGAGAATCAAGGAATTACTTTATCATGGCCTTATGCTAATTTTGTGAAAGAAGCAAAGGTGTACCCAAATGGAAAATTAAATATTGTAAATCGGAAAAGACAAAGATAAACTTGGTAGACATAAAATTATCACAAAAAAACCAAGAAAAAAACAAACATAAATCTTAAATAGCAACCAAACCTGCACAATCAGCACAGTCATTCTGAATGTCCATTTGACACCGGACAAATCTGGTAAAAATTTGCTTTGTCCAGTAAAATATTTTGACTTTTTCCATTGCAATGTACATGATTACAGGACATGTCTGGTAAAAGAGAAAACAGACTTCAGAATCACTGTCAGCAATGTGAAATCAAGTCAAAATGAGATTGAACTCAGGTGCTCCACAAGCGTAAGCAGTTACTGCTTGTTATAACACACTCATCACATTGACAACCATTGATCTAGTGAGGGTCTTATCAGTTAAGGACTTGCATTTTAAAGGAGCATATTATGTGAAATTTATGTAAATCTTAAAAAAAAACCCATAAGATTGTATAACCTGTATCATATGCAAATGTATTATACATGTACATGTACATTGTTTGGTTTCAAAAAGCTTATTAATTTCAATTTGCATGCATGCATGTGCACAAATAGATCAATACATAAATACAAAACATACAACAATGTAAAAATCAGAGCTACATGTACAAATGTATAAATGGTATATAGGTTCTTACATAAGTTCTTCGAGTAGACCGGCTGATCTTTCACAATCAGTCATTTTGCAAGTAGAGCTCAGTGCAACAAGCCTAAACACTCCAAAATTTCTATCTTAAGTGAAACTCTATAGCAGTTTTTTAAGAACGTGTGTCAGTTCCTATTTCTTCCATAATCAAACAATGTCAATGAAGAGTTCTCCTAGAGACTTGCCATGTTGGCATTGCTAGTTTTACTTTGATGATGTGATTCCTTAGAAATATTAAATTTTGATGTTGTGTTTCTTTGGAAACATTTTATTGTGATGTCAAAAACATGTTGCCCTTTAAACTGTTTTATTTGTGACATCCCTGTTAACAAGTCATCTGGTTGGATGTTCCGGGAGTTGAATGAGCTCTCATTAATGCACTGGTCATCTCAACTCAAAGAGGTCAACTTAAGGGAGGAGAGGTGTTCATTTTGATAGAAACAATCCTTGTTTCTCCACCCATAATGCGGAAGGGGGGGGCATAGAAATGCCATGCCTGCATGCGTCCATCCGTCACACTATTTTTCATAACAGTTTTCTCAGCAACTATAGGCTTTATTTGGTATGCAGCTTCAGGTACAGGTAGGGGATGCGTTTTCAGATCTGTGGGTCATCTACTTCCTGTTAAAAGAGTGCAATTAGATTTTCCCACTTAACAGGCAGGGGACCTACATGTAGAATCTGTTTTGGAAGCCTGGGTGGCCGAGTGGTCTAAGGCCCTGGTTAAAATACCACACTATTGATCACTAGCCGATTACCTCTCAGCTGGTGTTCGAGTCCCATTTGTTTTTAACAAAAAGGGACTTCCCCAACTGTATGTGATTAGGTTTGTCAGTTACCTGCCCAAGGTCAGTGGTTTCCTCCGGGTACTCTGATTTCCTCCATTAAAACTGACTACCCTACATGGCCCTGGTGCGTCAAAAAAGGGGGTTAAACAACAACACATACACACACACATACGCACACACGAATCTGTTCTTGTTATGAATTTTGAAGCATGTTCAAGATATGTTGTAATGTCTTTGCCCCTTGAGGGCCCTTGATTGGCCAATAAACTTATTTGTATTTGTATTTTATTTGTATAGCAGATAGTCTATCTATAATTTTTTTATTTCTATAACTTTATACTTTCAGATCTAGCTGGGATCAAGAGTACTACACTAAGGAAGAAGAAGACAAAACAGATGGTAGAATGTCAAGTTTGTCACAAGATGTTAAGTAACACATATATCAAAGTCCATATGCAAATCCACAAAGGGAAAAATGAATACAAGTGTCAATATTGTGGAAAAGAATTCAAAATACAAGGCAGTTATAAAGCCCATCTTATTTCCCACTCACAGGAAAGACCTCATAAGTGTAACCAATGCAATAGTATGTACAAACGAGCTAGTCAACTTCGGCTTCATTTAAATTCCCATGCTGGTATTAACCATCACCAGTGTGAAGTTTGTGGGAAGGGGTTCATAAGCAAATGCAGGTTAAAGAGACATTCGTTCATCCATGCTGAGAAAAAACCTTATTATTGTGATGTATGTGGGCAGGGTTTTACCCAGAATCACCATCTTACAGAACATAAAACAATACACACAGGTATCAAAGCATTTGTGTGCAATATTTGTGGTAAGCGCTTCAGTACTAAAGGGACGTTGCGAAAGCATGGTAAAACGCACAATAATGAAAGATCGTTTTTATGCCAAATTTGTGGTAAGTCTTTTCTGAATGGAGAAAGTTTGAAGATACATGAAAGACAACATACAGGTGAGACTCCGTTTTCTTGTGTGTTGTGTGGTAAGGGATTCACTGGCAGTAGATACTTGAAAGAGCACATGGTTAAACACCAGATGAATGCCAAGCACAGATGCCAAGAATGTGGTAAAGCATTTCCTTCTGCTTATAAGTTGAAACGGCATGAGCTAACACATACAGGAGATAAACCTTACGTCTGTCACGTCTGTGGCAAAGCATATCGACAAAAAGGTCATTTGAACGAGCATCTTGTCTCTCATACCAATCAGTATCCATTTCATTGTGATAAATGTAACAAAGGTTTCATGAGGACCAGCAAACTAGAGACTCATAAGATGAAACATATGACATCGATGAAATTTGCTTGTAAGCAATGCGGTGAAGTCTTCAACAATAAACAAGATAAACAGATACACAATCAAAATGTGCATGCAAATGATTTTCCTTTCAAATGTAACGAATGTCCTCAAGTTTTCAAATTACATTGTGAATATACAAGACACATGGGTTGCCATTTGGAAGTTCGTCCGCATAAATGTGAAATGTGTGGCAAAACTTTTACTCAAACAAGCAGCTTAAATTTACACATGAAAAAACACACAGGTCTTAGTAAGAACAAATGTGAACTTTGTGACAAAGGTTTCACCACAAAATCTTGTCTGAGAAAACATATTGAAGCAGTTCATGCTGAAGATATCGGAATGGATTTAAATGAATGTCATGCCTGTGGGGAATTTTTTAAGAATAGCTTGGCCTTGCGTAGACATTTGAAAATACATGATGAGGAGTTTTTATTCAGTTGTAAAATGTGTGGCAAAAAGTTTAACAACCAATACAACCTCGATCAACATGAATTAGTTCATGCAATAGGGAATAATCCTATCACATGTAAGGGAGATAATTCTATAGCATGCAAGGGAAATAATTCTTTAATGTGCAAGGGAGATAATGCTATCATATGCAAGGAAGAGCCATCTTTAAACCTGCACATGGTGGTTAACAAATCAAAAGATGGACAAAGTATTGATGAAAACCTGACAATGGGATTGTAAGTCACAAAAGCAATCATGACAAAGGCAAAGGCATTTTTTGATATTGTTAAAAAGGAGCTAAAGTGGCTGAAAAATAAGAAATGCAGATTTACATTTAAGGCATAAAAATAAGATGTACACTTATGTTTGCTTTGTTTGTTGTTAATTTAACAATATTGTGCAATATTTTTTTTTTATATTTTACAGAGACTAAGTGCAAAATATGAAGCTTCTTTGTCAAGGGCAATGTGAAACTGAGTCCGGGTCATTTCATACTGATTCCTGTTTTGACATGTTTGGGTCAGTTGGTACCTACAACTGAGTCATTTCGACCCTATTTAGTTAGAACATTTTATAGATGGAATGTAAATTTCCATTTTACGGTTTACACCTGAAAAATTAAAGTAAGCAAAAAAAAAAAAAAACCCAACACAAATGACTTTATCCAGTTTCTCTAAAAGATCTAAATCTTTAAAATGGGTAAGAAACAACCCAGTTTCCACAGGTTTAGGTACAAAACGACCCTAAGTACAAATGGGTTTCAGTACAAAATGACACAAGACCTGTGAAAATAATGCTGATCCATGTTTATTTTAATTACATGCAAACCTTTACACATATGTTCACCTCATACATTAAGATGCATTAACAATTTACATTTATGTAATGATTTCTGAAACTAAAAAAAAAGTTCATGCTGTTTGATTAACATGATTAACAAAAGTATTGTTCAAGATAATTCAAAACAGCCGTAATCACATTATTTTGTTGTACTAATTCAACTGCCATGAATAAGTTACCAAACCAAATATTGAATACTTGGCTTTTTCATTGATGTGTTTTTAAATCTTAAATTAAAATTATTATATACATATCATCCTGACATTTTGATATCATTATATATAGTAAGGATAACTATAATAATCTTGTTAAAGGCATATTTTGTAGATCATTAGAAGATCATTAATCAGAAAATCCATCTCTGTGAATGTCGTATTTGTTATGATCATTATATGAAGAACCCTCAGGGGCGGATCCAGAATTCCATGAAGGAGGGGGTAAGGTGTAATTGCTGAAAATGTCAAATTTCGATGATAATCTGAAGAATTATGTTGTGGTGTACACCATCCACCCTCCACTGAATCCACCATTGTCCCTTTTGATTTTTGTTTTGTTTTTTCTTTGAATTAAAAGTTTAAGCTTTAAATATTTAATTATCCATTGTTTTTAGTTGTTGTCTATTATCATGATTATTGACTTCAATTATTGTTGTCCTTTTAAAGTGTCTTTACAACATGCTCAGCATGCTCAGTGGTAATTAGCTCACCTGGCCAAGGCCATGTGAACTTATGCCATCACTATGCGTCCGTTGTCATCCATTAAAAATTTCAAAAAATCTTCTCTTCTAAAACCATCAAACAATTTAAATGAAACTTTGTAGGAATGATATACAACATGTTGGCAACAAACAATCCTCATTTTGAAATGATTCCAAAAAAAACATAGCCGCCGTTGCTAAATATAGAATAAGGGGGTAAATCAGCAGTTTTTTTCCAAATAACAAAAAAGCAGTGACAGATATCAGAATTCGGCTGGTGTAAAAGTGATCAGCACATCAAGATCTACCTATCCTGAAATTTTGAAGAAATTCCAACAAACCATGTTGGACACCGAGTTATTGCCCCTTTTAACTTGATTTTTTCTGCATTTTGCGCTTACGGTATTTTGTCTTTTATCTCAAGAACTATAAGATATTGAAGTTATTTCAATTGCATATTGGCCCCTAAAATGCCAAAAATAGTGGTTTTAACCTTATAGATTGTTAACAATAGAAGATAGGGAAAAAGTTTGCTTGCTTAAATGTTCAGCTAATTGGCCTATTGTGTTTATACTGTCATGACTGTAGTTTTATTTGCCAAATACATTTGTACCTTTATTGTATAACTTTACTGTTACAAGTATATATTTGATGTTCACTATAGCAATTGAGTAACTTGTATTACATATATATCATATCTCCCTAAACTTAGTTGTTTTTGTCCTGTCTGTCCATCTGTCAGTCACAGTTACATTGTACATGCATACATATGTATTCCTCTCAACTCTTTAGAAAAAAACTTGCATACATTAAGTTTTTTTTCCAGCAGCAGACAGGCATAGAACTATTTTTCAAGTCTTCTGCCGCAACTGGATGGAGGGACCAAGTAATGGACTTCATCCGTACGCTGGTCTCTGCGCCAGTCATGCTTTTCAGTTACAACTCCTCTGAGTCATTCAACAGATTTTGATGAAATTTTATAGGATTGATTATCATGATATGTAGATGTTCACAATTCAGCACAATTTTGATTCAATAAATTTTATAGGAGTTATGGGACTTGATTGACTTTGTTCATTTAAGGTCATAAAAACACTTTATGGGTGCAACTCCTCTGAGGATTGTTTGTCATGATATCAAGTTGATCTACAACACCATTTTGATTTGACATCGAAATAGGTTCACAAACTGCTTTTTTTGCCCTTAGTCTTGTCATATTTTCAAATTCATTAGTCAGATAAGCCTATTGTCCCAAGTAAGTCTAGAATAATTGCTTTCCTGAAAACAGATCTGGACAGGTTTTACTTTTTACATCTTTAACGGCACAACAGCTAAATTTTGTGGATAAGAATGGAAATCATATTATTTTATTTTTCCTGATTCTAATTTTTGTGGTTATACAATTTTATTTCAATCAATCAATTGATTTTTATAGTAGAGAAAATGACTGTTGGGACATACAATGCCATGACAAACATTAAAATGATATGCTTTGATACAAATAATACAGCCATACATGTACATGTACTAACACTTAACATTAAAGCTTAAAAAAAAGAAGATGTAAAAAACAATTTATTTTTCCCGTCATTTCTTCAGTTCTAATGACTGTTTTTTGAAAGGAATCAAGGATTTTATATCTTCAACGTTGTGAGAGAGATAATTAATCAATTTCATATATGTTTTCAACATTTTCAAGATTATTTATATATAAATTTTTAGTGATTCATTTTTTGGGATGAAAAAAGAAAAGTTATTTGTTGTTCTCTCTGTATTTTGTAATATCTTCCCTTTTCATGAAGTACTTCATGTTCACTTACCCGTATTTTTAATTAAGTTAGTTTTCTTCTTGTTTTTTTATTAAACTGTTTTTGGTAGAACTTATCACATGCACCATCTTGTTTCAAAAACTTATATAGATAATTTTTATTTTCCAGGCTTAGATTTTCAATCTTCTTCCTCATTTTGTTGTTATAGTCTTGATAGTAAAGGGCAACTAATGGAATAATTTCTTTTTGAATTTTTATGTTTTCTTTATAAGTCTTGTAATATTAATTGCTCAATTATAACCTCATTATCATTATCTCATATACTCTTGTCCATGAAATATGGCTGGAGTATTTTCATAAGCACCGTCCCTTAGTGACTCTTGTAGAATTGTAACTAAATTATATACTTTTAATCCTATTATAAATAAACAGAGGGTACCTCAAATAAAAAAATATATATATAGTTATTTACAAATCTCTCTTCTCTAGACCTAACTGGGGTTTTATATTATTTATGTAATCATTGTTTGTTAATTTAATTTTGTCTATTTGTCTCAGCTCTTCTTATGTCTATGTATGTTTAAAATCATAATTGTTTATAATTTTAAAAGCTCCCTGTAAGATAATTTCTGTGATCATATCCTACGTTTTTTGTTGCTTCTTTGGAAAATGCATAACAAGAGTAAACATTTTTGGTATGTAAAGTTTTTTGTATGTTCAAAAGACTCTTTTTAAAGAGGATTAATTTTATCATATTACTACCGGCTATAGTGGAAGAGGACTATAGGTTTGGGCTCTGTCCATCTGTCTGTCTGTCCTTCTGTACCATCACGCCTCAGTTTTCAACACTTTTTTCTAAACCCTTTTAGATAATGAACTGATTTTTAGTTTATGACTTAACAATGATGAGTTACAGATCAAGTTTTAGTTTTGTGCTGGGCCACAAATTTTTACGGGAGCTATGGCCCTTTGAACATTTAAAATTCACTGAAATTTCAGTTTTCAACACTTTTTATTTACTATATGCTTATAGATAATGAACTGACTTTTTGTATGCAAGTTTACTGTGCTGGTCCACAAACTTTTACGGGAGTTGTGGCCCTTTGAACATTGAAAATTCACTGAATTTTCAGTTTTCTGCACTTTTTTTAAACACTTATACTTTTGTAGCTAATGAACTGAATTTTGGTATTTGAGATTACCCTGATAAGTTACAGATCAAGTTTTAGTTTCGTGCAAGTCTACAAATTTTTACGGAAGTTATGGCCCTTTGAAGTTTGAAAATCCACTGAAATTTTATTTTCTTCTTTTTTTTCATGTCTTGTAGATTAAGAACTGATCAAGTTAAGGTTTTCATTTGTTTGACAAATTTCTACCTGTGACTGACATATGAACCAGTAGGGGACTAAATATTGTTTTGCTGTTTTGCAATGCTCTCAGAATGCTTGTTTATAGTCTGACACTTTATAAAACATTCAATTCGACAGGAAGTCTACATCAAGTTCTTCTCTTGCAATTTTTGTCTCGCCTGCGACGAATAGTCGCGGAAGGCGAGACATAGGTATTACTTTCCGGCGACGGCGGCGGCGACGGCGACGGCGGCGGCGTAAACTTTTTTGTAAGACTTTTGTGGACGATGAATTGCTTGAAAAGTATAATAGCTAGGCATCTGATATTTGGTATACAAATAGTTCAGGTTATGGTCTACGCAATTGCCACCATGCCGTTTGACCCTGACCCCATTTTCACGCTCCAGTGACTCTGTGAACTTAGGTCTTTTTTCAGGCCGTAAACTTTTTTGTAAGACTTTTGTGGACGATCAATTGCTTGAAAAGTATAATAGCTAGGCATCTGATATTTGGTATACAGACAGTTCAGGTTATGGTCTACGCAACTGTCACCATGCCGTGTGACCCTGACCTCATTTTCACACTCCAGTGACTCTGTGAACTTAGGTCTTTTTTCAGGCTGTAAACTTTTTTGTAAGACTTTTGTGGACGATGAATTGCTTGAAAAGTATAATAGCTAGGCATCTGATATTTGGTATACAGACAGTTCAGGTTATGGTTTACGCAACTGTCACCATGCCGTGTGACCCTGACCTCATTTTCACGCTCCAGTGACTCTGTGAACTTAGGTCTTTTTTCAGGCTGTAAACTTTTTTGTAAGACTTTTGTGGACGATGAATTGCTTGAAAAGTATAATAGCTAGGCATCTGATATTTAGTATACAGACAGTTCAGGTTATGGTCTATGCAACTGTCACCATGCCGTGTGACCCTGACCCCATTTTCACGCTCCAGTGAATCTGTGAACTTAGGTCTTTTTCAGGCCGAAAAACTTTTTTGTAAGACTTTTATGGACAATGAATTGCTGGAAAGTTATAATAGCTAGGCATCTGATATTGGGTAAACAGACAGTTGCGGTTATGGACAATGCAACTGTCACCATGCCATGTGACCATGACCCAATTTTTAGGCTCCAGTGACTCTGTGAACTTAGGTCTTTTTTCAGACAGAAAACTTTTTGTAATACTTGTGTGGACAATGGATTTCTTGAATAGTATAATAACTAGGCATCTGTTATTAGGTATACTGACACTTTTTATGTTTATATCAAGAAATGAAAGCTTAGGTAGTTGATTTTAGCGATGGTGCCGGCAGGCGAGACATACTTTTAGTGGCCACACTTGTATTTTATTTTATCTAAGAAAATCATACTGTTATTTATTTGGGTGCTCTGATCATAGAGCAAAACTCTTTCAAATAAGAGTCCATTTTTTTAGCTCACCTGACCCGAAGGGTCATGTGAGCTATTGTCATCGTTAAGCGTCCGTCGTCCGTCCGTCGTCCGTCCGTCGTCCGTCCGTCGTCCGTCCGTCGTCCGTCCGTTAACTTTTCTTCAAAGATCTTCTTCTCTGAAACCACTGAAGGGATTGCATTGATACTTGGTGTACATGATCTTTAGGATGTCCTCTACCAAGTTTGTGAATTATATACATGTCGACCAACCAACATGGCCGCCGTTGCTAAAAATAGAACAGGGGGGTCAGACCATTGTTTTTGGCTTATAACTCAAAAAGTATAAGAGATAGAGAAAATCCGAAGCAACCTTCCTTGTTCAGCATCAAAAGCTCTACGAATCTCTTCATTGAGTCCAAGTTGTGAAACGACTCCTTATAGGAGTTATTGCCCTTTAATCATCAAAATTGACCATTTTTGCAGTTTTTGGACTATATCTTGAAAACCGTTAGAGCTAGAGGAAAAGATAGCATTGCAGAATTGTTTAGCTCATTGAGATCTACAAAAATGATTTCAGGGTCAAAATTGTCAGATCAGCCATTTAAGAGTTATTCCCCTTTAACTGTTTTTTTCCATTAATTTTAACTGATTTTTAAAAATCTTCTTCTCTGAAACCACTGAAGGGATTGCATTGATACTTGGTATACATGATCTTTAGGATGTCCTCTACCAAGTTTGTGAATTATATACACGTCGACCAACCAACATGGCTGCCGTTGCTAAAAATAGAACAGGGGGGTCAGACCATTGTTTTTGGCTTATAACTCAAAAAGTATAAAAGATAAAGAAAATCCGAAGCAACCTTCCTTGTTCAGCATCAAAAGCTCTACAAATCTCTCCATTGAGTCGAAGTTGTGAAACGACTCCTTATAGGAGTTATTGCCCTTTAATCGTCAAAATTGACCATTTTTGCAGTTTTTGGACAATATCTTGAACACCGTTAGAGCTAGAGGAAAAGTTAGCATTGCAGAATTGTTAAGCTCATTGAGATCTACAAAAATGATTTCAGGGTCAAAATGGTCAGATCAGCCATTTAAGAGTTATTCCCCTTTAACTGTTTTTTTCCATTAATTTTAACTGATTTTCAAAAATCTTCTTCTCTGAAACCACTGAAGGGATTGCTTTGAAACTTGGTACACTTGATCTTTAGGATGTCCTCTACCAAGTTTGTGAATTATATACACGTCAACCAACCAACATGGCCGCCATTGCTAAAAATAGAACAGGGGGGGTCAGACCATTGTTTTTGGCTTATAACTCAAAAAGTATAAGAGATAGAGAAAATCCGAAGCAACTTTTCTTGTTTAGCATCAAAAGGTCCTTACAGGAGTTATTGCCCTTTAACTGTTTTTTTCTATTAATTTAAACTGATTTCCAAAAATCTTCTCTGAAACCACTGAAGGGATTATTTGCAACTTTGTATAGTTGAAAGTTTGTGAAATTTATTCAAACTTTGGCATAAGAGATCAGGTGAGCGATTCAGGCTCCTGGGAGCCTCTTGTTTCAAATTGTCCTGATGAACCTGGTTTAATCATGGTTTCAAAAAGAATTACTGCAACTTTTAATGGTACTGCCTCAAAATTGTTGGTACAGGACTAAATTGTCATTGCAATGCATAAATACTGTATATTTCATACCTTTTGATGCAATTTAAAATTTTTAGGGCTGAGTGACATCTGTGAAATAACACAAAAATTATATTACCACAAAAATTACAGTTATGCTGTACAAAAATGCCAGAAATGAACAATGTAGAATATTTATTGAAATCTCCATTTATAAGAACAAAATATAGCTGGCAATTCATGGCCAATAACTAACTACATGTATGATCAATCAAAGACTTTTTGTAACCCATTTATGATTTTGTAAAAGGAATGTAACATTATTTATTTTAAAAGTAGCGAAGTTAAAGTTTATTTGTTTATAATTAAAATTCAAAACAAATGTTATATATAAGTATATCAGTGAGTGTTGTTTATTTGTTTACATATACTTAAATGTTGTTGATTTTGGTATTTAATTATTTATGTTATTTATTACAATGATAATAAAACTACAAGCTAGTGGTATATATTATTTTCAGTTTGCCCATCAGAAAAGTATAATGTTGGAAAATGTTAAGGCCTCTCCTGGATACAGTTAGTTTAAACATTTTTATTTATCCTGGATTGGGAAACAAGCTTAATGCTTATGTAAATCCCTCTCCAGCTAGCAGTTTGAGAGTGTGGCCTTTGCAGCGGCCCCCATTGAGCCTACTCTTATCGAACTCTACAAAGGGGTCTTTAACGTGCAACGGTATTGCTCTCCACATACACGGGACAACCTTTTTTCGTACCTTCCGAAGGACTAGCATCGTTCCTTGAGACCATCCTCGCAAATGGTGTCAAGAGAGAGTCGGAAAATTGGTTCATGAAATTTTCTCCCCGGACGAGGATCGAACCACGAACCTTGGTGTTAGTAGCCCGACGCGTTAACCACTACACCACCGGCTCTCTGGATACAGTTGTTAAATGATAATGACATTTCAAGGATATGGTCGGTAGATAATTAGGACGTCTCCAGGATATGGTTGTAATTGGTAGATGATAAGGGTTTCTCCAGGATATGGTTGGTAGATGATAAGGGTGTATCTAAAATCTTTGATATGGTTGGTAGATAATTAGGACATCTCCTTGATACCGTTGTTAAATGATAATGACATCTCCAGGATATGGTTGGTAGATGGAAAGAGCATCTCTAGGATATCGTTAGTAGATAATAAGGATGTCTCAGGATATGGTTGGTATATCATTAGGGTGTCTCCAGGATATGGTTGGTAGATGATAAGGGTGTCTCCAGGATTTAATTGGTAGATCCAGGGTGTGATTGGTAGATGCGTAGGTGTCTATGATATGGTTGGAAGATAATAGGGAGTCTTCATGATTTGGTTGGTAGATGGTTGGGGAATATCCAGGATATGGTCGGTAGATAAGCAGGGGGTCTTCAAGATGGTTAGGGTCTCCAGGATATGGTTGGTAGATAAGCAGGGGGTCTTCAAGATGGTTAGGGTCTCCAGGATATGGTTTGATGATAATAAGGGCGTCTCCAGGATATGGTTGGTAAATGATTAAGGCTTCTAAAGGAGATGGTAGGTAGATAATTAGGGCGTCTCCATGATATGGTTGATAGATTATCAGCGTGTCTCCAGGATATCGTTGGTAGATAATGAGGGCATTTCAAGGATATGGTTAGTATATCATTATGGCTCCTCCAGGATATGGTTGGTAGATGATAAGGGCATCTCCAGAATATCGTTGGTAGATAATTATGGTGTCTCAGGATATGGTTGATATATCATGGCTTCCCAAGGATATGGTTGCCAGATATAAAGGGCATCTCTAGGATATCGTTAGTAGATAATAAGGATGTCTCGGGATATGGTTGGTATATCATTAGGGAGTCTCCAAGATATGGTTGGTAGATGATAAGGACGTCTCCATGATATGGTTGAGAACAATGATGGTTGGTGGATGATATGAGTGTCTCCAGAATATGATTGGTAGATGATAAGGGTTACTCCAGGATATGGTTGGAACATATTTAGGACGCGTCCAGAATATGTTTGGTTGATAAGAAAGGGGTCTCCAGGATATGGTTTGATGATAATAAGGGCGTCTCCAGGATATGGTTAGTAGATGCTTGGGGCGTCTCAATGATTTGGTTGCTTAATGATTAAGGCTTCTGAAGAATCTGGTTGGTATCTCCAGGATATGGTTGGTAGATGATTAGGGTGTCTCCAGGATTTCGGTGGTAGATAATTAGGGATATGGTTGATAGATAATAAGGGGAACTCAAGGATATCGTTGGTAGATAATAGGGTGTCTCAGGATATGGTTGGTATATCATTATGGCTTCTCCTGGATATGGTTGGTAAATGAAAAAGGCATCTCTAGGATATGGTTGGTAGACAATTAGGATGTCTCAGGATATGGTTGGTTAACCATAAAGGCGTCTCCAGGATATGGTTGGTAGATTATTAGGGCAATTCAGGATATCATTGGTAAATAATTAGAGCGTCTCAAGGATATGGCGGTAAGTTGACAAGGACCTCTCCAGGTGATTGTTGGTAGATGATAAGGGTGTATGCAGGATATGATCGGTAGGTGATTAGGATGACTCCAGGATATGGTTGGTATCGATTAGGGCGTGACCAGGATATGAATGGTAGATGATGAGGGTTTCTTCGGGATATGGTTGGTAGATAACGAGGGCGTCTCCAGGATATGGATGGTAGATGATCAGGACGTCGATGGTATATGGTTGGAAGACGATTAGGGCGTTTTCAGGATGTGGTCAGCAGATGAGTAGTGTGTCTCCAGGTTATTTTTGATAAATAATTAAGGCGTTTTCATGATATAGTGTGTAATGATTAAGACGTCACCGGGTTGTAATTGGTAAATGATATGGATGTCTCCATAATATGGTTGGTAGATGATAAGGGTGTTTCCAAGATATGGTTGGTACATAATCTGGGCGTCTCCAGGATATGGATGGTAGATGATAAGGACGTCTCCAGGATATGGTTGGTGGATAATAAGGGTGTCTCTATGATATTGTTTGTAGATATTTAGGTTGTCTCCACGATATCGACGGTATATCATTAGGGCTTTTCCAGGATATTGTTGGTAGACGATTAAAGTGTCAAAGGATATGGTCCGTAGATGAAAAGGACGTCTCCAGGATATGGTTGGTAGATAATAAGGACTTCTCTAGGATATTATTAGTTAATGATAAGTATATCTCCAGAATATGGTTAGTAGACGATAAGGGTGTCTTCAGGATATGGTTGATAGATAATGGGGGCGTCTCCAGGATATAGATGGTAGATAATTAGGGCGTCTATGGGATATGGCTGGTAGATAATCTGGGCGTCTCCAGGGCAGGATATGGATTGTAGATGATGAGGACGTTTCCATGATATGGGTGGTGGATAATAAGGGTGTCTCTATGATATGGTTGGTAGATAATTAGGGTGTCTCCAGGATATGGACGGTATATCATAAGGGCTTCTCCAGGATTGTGTTTTTAGATGACAGTGTCTAAGGATATGGTCGGTTGTTGATAAGGACGTCCCCAGGAAATGGTTGGTAGATAATTAGGACGTCTCTAGGATATTATTAGTTAAAGATAAGTGCGTTTTTTGGATATGGTTGGTAGATGATAAAATTGGCTCCAGTAATTGGTTGGTATATAATTAGGGCGTCTCCAGGAAATGGATGGTAAATCATAAGGGCGTCTCCAGGATATGGTTGGTATATCATTAGGGAGTCTCCAGGTTATGGTCGGTAGATGATTAGGGCGTCTCCAGGATATGGTTGGTAGATGATTAGAGTGTCTCCAGGATATTGTTGGTAGATGAATAGGATGAATAGTAAATGAATAAGGAAGTCTCCAGGATGTTAATGATAAGGATGTCTCCAGGATATTGTTGGTAGATGATGAGGGTTTCTCCAGGATATCGTTGGTAAATGAAAAAGGCATCTCTAGGATATCGTTGGTAGATAATAAGGATGTCTCAGGATATGGTTGGTTAACCATAAGGGCGTCTCCAGGATATGGTTGGTAGATTATTAGGGCAATTCAGGATATCATTGGTAAATAATTAGATTGTCTCAAGGATATGGTGGTTAGTTGACAAGGACCTCTCCAGAATATTGTTGGTAGATGATAAGGGTGTCTCCAGGATATGTTTGGAACATGATTAGGACGCCTCGTGGATATGGTTGGTATCGATTAGGGCGTGTCCAGGGTATGAATGGTAGATGATGAGGGTTTCTCCAGGATATGGTTGTTACATAATCTAGGCGTCTCCAGGATATGGTTGCTGGATAATTAAGGTCTTTATGATATTGTGTAGATAATTAGGTTGTCGCCACGATTACGACGGTATATCATTAGGGCTTCTCCAGAATATTGTTGGTAGACGATTAAAATGTCAAAGGATATGGTCCGTAGATGATAAGGACGTCTCTAGGATTTGGTTGGTAGATTATTAGGACTTCTCTAGGATATTATTAGTAAATGATAAGTATAGTTCCAGGGTATGGTAAGTAGACGATAAGAGTGTCTCCAGGATATGGTTGGTAGATAATGAAGGAGTCTCCAGGATATGGTTGGTAGATAATCTGGACGTCTCCAGGATATGGATGGTAGATAAAAAGGACGTTTGCAGGATATGGTTGGTGGATAATAAGGGTATCTACAGGTATGGTTGGTAGATAATTAGGGCTTCTCCAGGATAGTGTTGGTAGATGATTACAGTGTCTAAGGATATGGTAGTTAGATGATAAGGACGTCCCCAGGAAATGGTTGGTATATGATAAGGGTGTCTTTAGGATATGGTTGGTAGATAATGACGGCGTCTCCAGGATATGGTTGGTAGATAATCTGGGCGTCTCCAGAATATGGATGGTAGATGAAAAGGACGTTTCCAGGATATGGTTGGTGGATAATTAGGGTATCTATATGATATGGTTGGTAGATAATTAGGGCTTCTCCAGGATAGTGTTGGTAGATGATTACAGTGTCTAAGGATATGGTAGGTAGATGATAAGGACGTCCCCAGGAAATGGTTGGTAGATGATAAGGGTGTCTCCAGGATCATTAGGGCTTCTCCAGGATAGTGTTGGTACATGATTACAGTGTCTAAGGAAATGGTCGGTAGATGATAAGGGCGTCTCCAGGATATGGTTGGTAGATGATAAGGGTGGGTCCAGGATTTGGTTGGTATATAATGAGGGCGTCTCTAGGATATGGATGGTTAATCATAAGGACGTCTCCAGGATATGGTTAGTGTATTATAAGGGAGTCTCCAGGTTATGGTCGGTAGATGATAAGGACGTCTCCAGGATATGGTTGGTAGATGATAAGGACGTCTCCAGGATATGATCGATAGATGAGTAGAGTGTCTCCAGGATATTGTTTGTAGATGATTAGGAAGTCTGCAGGATATGGTTTGTATTGATTAGGACGTCTCCAGGATATAATTTGTTAATGATAAGGATGTCTCCAGGATATGGTTGGTAGATGATGAGGGTGTCTCCAGGATATGGTTGGTAGATGATTAGGAAGTTTGCAGGATATGGTTGGTAGATGATGAGGGTGTCTCCAGGATATGGATGGGTAGATGATGAGGGTGTTTCCAGGATATGGATGGGTAGATGATGAGGGTGTTTCCAGGATATGGATGGGTAGATGATGAGGGTGTTTCCAGGATATGGATGGGTAGATGATGAGGGTGTTTCTAGGATATGGTCGGTAGATGATAAGGACGTCTCCAGGATATGGTTGGTAGATGATAAGGACGTCTCCAGGATATGATCGATAGATGAGTAGAGTGTCTCCAGGATATTGTTTGTAGATGATTAGGAAGTCTGCAGGATATGGTTTGTATTGATTAGGACGTCTCCAGGATATAATTTGTTAATGATAAGGATGTCTCCAGGATATGGTTGGTAGATGATGAGGGTGTCTCCAGGATATGGTTGGTAGATGATTAGGAAGTTTGCAGGATATGGTTGGTAGATGATGAGGGTGTCTCCAGGATATGGATGGGTAGATGATGAGGTCGTTTCCAGGATATGGATGGGTAGATGATAAGGACGTCTCCAGGATATGGATGGGTAGATGATAAGGACGTCTCCAGGATATGGATGGGTATATGATAAGGACGTCTCCAGGATATGGTTTGAATATGATAAGGACGTCTCTTGGATATAATTGGTTAATGATACAAAGAACATTAGATGGCATAATCCGTATCATATGCTGTATCATCCCGACACTCCAATATCAGCCAAAGGGCCGTTGGCCCGAGGGTTTATGTTGGTCGATGAATGATACAGCATATGATACGGATTATGCCAAGTATAATACACTTTATCATATATTTTTCAACCCAAGAGTGCTAATATTGGTGAAGGGTGTGATAAAGGTCTAGGGTATGGTGTACCAAAAGGTTCAAAATAATTTAAATAACGACTAGGTGATAAAATGTAACGCCTAGGCGACATTTTAGTCGACAATGCGATTTCATTTCTCGCATAGGCGATATTTTTTATCGCCTGTGCGATATTTTTTATCGCCTATGCGATATTTTTTATTGATTTGGAGGTACATTTTACCGCCTATGCGATACTTTATTTCGAATTGTCTTTCTTGTAATATTTTACTCGGTTCGAATAGAATTTAACACGAGCGTCCGAAGTGGTTCAAAATTAAATATATCGACTAGACAATAATTGAATAAAGCACTCCATAAATGACACAAACAATGTATGTTAATAACGTGTTTCTCTTGTGAGCCACTCCTCAATGGGTGGTAAATAATGTTTATTGACAATTAACTGTCACGCCTTAATTCGTGCGAATGCAATAAATGGTAGGATCCCTTGGATTTTTCTTTTTATGATATCAGTTAGCTAATAATATGAAATAGGCATTGCCTAACTGCGAGCGAGCACAGCATAATGGATTGGTTGACAAATATTTTTGTAAATACATGTGAAAAATAACTCTCCACATTACAACATAAAAACAGAACACGGATCATATGACGGAGTTCCACGAGTAATAAAATCTTTTTAGAAATCAAAGTATCAAATCGAAAGAACCCCATTCCCGCAAAGACGTGGACACTTTGATTCTAAAACATTTGTCAATGTAAACATTTTTAATGAACGAATAAAAAGATTTAATTTCGAATGCAATGATATAAAATCTGAAATCATCGTTGTTATTTTTATTTTGGTGCATTTTCTAGAACGTTCAATTTGGGACGAGATGCTAGGGGCGATTGAACTCCGGATTCCTTTGATTAGCATATCTGGACAAAAAAAAATTAATATCAGCATTAGGCAAATTTTCGCAGGAACTTGCTGCGTGCCCACCACGAGCTATGCTCGCTATAACATCAACATACATTTTTCAATATTTTGGCCAGAGCGCCTCTGATGAGTCTTGAATAAGCGAAACTCGCGTCAGGCGCCGGGGTCAGGCGTAGCAATTTTTTTGTCTGGAACTTTGTTGTAATTCTAACACCCATTAAGGTTTTTATGCCCCCGCGACGACATGTCGGGAAGCTTTAAGTTTTACTCATGTCCGTCCGTACGTACGTCCGTCCGTACAAATTTCCGTCAAGCTTTTCTCAGGAATCCGTACATGAGAACGATTTGAAACTTGGTAGGATGGTTCAGTATGACCCACTATACGTCCTAAGCCATTTTGAGACCTGTCGGACATCTACTACCTGTTTGGGACTTAGGCCAATGTGAAAATGTGTTAACATGACTATGAAAATTTCTGTCAATCTTTTCTCGGGAACGATACATGAGAATGATTTGAAACTTGGTAGGATTGTTCAGTATGACAAACTATATGTCTTAAGCGATTTTGAAACCTGTCGGAAATCTACTTCCTGTTTGAGACTTAGGCCGATGTGAAAATACGTGAACATGACTGAAAATTTCCGTCAAGCTTTTCTCAGGAACCGTACATGGGAATGATTTGAAACTTGGTAAGATTGTTCAGTATGACAAACGTTATGTCCTAAGCGATTTTGAGACCTGTCAGACATCTACTTCTTGCTTATGACTAGGCTGATATAAAAATAAATATGAAAATTTCCGCCAAACTTTTCTCAGAAACTGTACATGGGTGTGATTTGAAACTTGGTAGGATGGATCACTATGACAAACTGTACGTCCTTAGCGACTTTCAGGTCTGTCGGACATCTACTTCCTGTTTGTTGCCTAGCGGGGGGGGGGGGGGGGGGTGGCATCCGTGTTCCATGGACACATTCCTTCTTTATCACGGCCACCAATCGTGCTCATGCATAACCGAATGTTATGCAAAAAAATCCGTGAGATCGACTACCTGTTATGCAAAAGATCGACTAAAACTATCACCTTGTCACAAAAACTCAGCAAAATATTTAAGCTGGAGAGATATTTTGACAATCTGGCGATGTGATGGGCTCGAGAAGTCTTTTTCCTTTTCAGTCATCTGTCTTAAAACCTCTACATGTATCATAATTTTCCTTAAAAGCTTTTGTCATGGGACTTGAAACCTGATTTTTCTACAAATTGCATTAAAAGTTTTTAATTCTGTACTTTATAACCACGCCGATACTGTGATTTTCATCATCCATACACATGCCAAAAATCTAAAACAGTTTTGTTTGTCAATTCACTAAGGTTTTCGCAAAACCAGTAAACACCAACAAGAACGGAACAAAAACAGACAACATGTAAAACATGGAAACACAAAATAACTGAATATCAATCAACAACGCAAACTCCAGTCGAAACAAGAGTGAACTCAGGTGCTCCGGAAGAGTAAGCAGTTCCTGCTTGCTATAGCACACCCGTCGCGTTGCCAATAGTCCATCCAGCGTGTCAAATCCGGTGAAGGAAGACAAAACATAAAACCTAAGACAAACCAACATCTGCACTCATCTGAGAGATCGAAATCCCATATTTGTCTATAAGTGCATGATGTCTTCCGTAAAATTTCTTGAGTGAAGACACCAACCGAGGAGCAACATAACCCTGTGTGAGCAATTTTTGCGTCAAACATGTCGCTCTGCAAAGGAAATCGATGTTAGTCCCGCACGCTCTGGAGTAACGAATCAATTGAGATACGTAAACTCCATAAGCTGGAGCGGACGGAATGTTGCTACACAAGAAGGGAAAGTTTACGATTGGAAAGTTGAAGTCATTACGTTTGTCAAAGAGCCTTTTGAAAGTCTTCCTTGAGAGTCAATTTCGAGATGTAGATCTAAATATGAGCAGACTTCCTAGAATCCGTTGTGTCCTTTATCTCAAGCTCCTAGGGATATATGCGATGGAGAAAAAAAGCCGTAAAGGGGAACGGCAAATTTAATCCTAAAAAAAATGAAGTTCTCCTTTATATTAATATTTAATAAATATTTATTAAAGGGGAATGGTATTTTTTTCTCAAAATGTATTTTAAGCATTCCATGAAGGACACTATCTGGTCCTGATGCTTTTGGGGGATCTAAAACTTTAATAGTATCAACCTTTTCGCTTTGCTATTGATTTACTTGTTAGTTTTTCTTAATTTAATTCAAAGTATGGAAGGTCTTGGATCTGAAACCCAGCGGAAGTATTTATTAATGAGCTGTGAGCATTTTTTGTTGTCATCACAAAGCGTTGAAACATTTATGATATATGATAAGTACGTAAAAGATATTTTTAAGAAGCTGCATACTCAAAAGAATAATATTAGGCGTAAAAGCAAGTGCACAATCATATAAGTCTCAGAGAGGCTCGATTTGACAGTGAACGAATATTAATTACATATTTATGTGACAGTCTGTAGGTTATACATGTATGTCATGTATGTTTTAACTTAACTAATTTTGATAATTAGCAGCCTTGCGATCGTGATAAATGATTTTGACGTACGGTACCATTTATTTGTTTATTTCTAATTCAAAGATGTTTCCAATCAATTTTCTAGTTCAGTTTTAATTTCTTACAAATAGACATTAATATATTTAAAGACAAGGGGAGATGTAGATATCGCTATTTAATATTGATTTACTGTATGTCTGTGGTCAAATAAAAGTTCAAGTCAAGTTTTATGGTTCTACATGCCGTTAGGGTTGATGACTAACGGTGTCCTGTTAATTGTCTGATTACTAGTGCACATGTTACTTCTGTCAGTGCAAGCATGGAAGTATCAAAGTACCTAAATTAATACCCCCACGATGATAGTAATCATCATGGCTCATGCTGAACAGAGTTTGTTAAACCCATTTGACCTATACTAATAGACGATTAAATGTACGCGACACGAAACGGAAATTAGAAAACAGACACGATCTTCAACATTACCATAGGTCGCTGCTCTCCGTCTTGCATTGGCCCAAGATACATAAGTTTCAAGACCAATCCCTAAATTATCAACGAAAGGCCATTTCTGGACATCGAATAATAAACAAATAGATGACAGCGACAAACAAATGCTTTGACAAAGATTCCTGGCTTATGACAGGCACATATAAAATGTGGCGGGGTTAAACTAGTTTTTTGGGCCCAATCTTCCCCTTATTGATAATCTTGTACAAAGCACAAAAATAACACTAAAAATCAAATCGATAAAAGTCCAATTCATCAGACAATAGCACTATACGAGAACAACGAGACGTTAAGGAACACTCTTGAGAACAATTGTCGCTACTGACAGCAAGCATATTTCGACTGATAAAAAAAAAAATAAAAACATCGATTCTAAATCCGACAGAACACTTCAAACGACAAATGATTTAGTGCTACATTGTATATCATCACACAAAACAGACATATTTTATCGCTGTAATGCTTAAAAATGAAACCAAAGTCAAAAGGTTATAAATTAAAGTTTTACAGTTATAATCAAATTATCAATATTTTACCAAAAACACAAAAATTAAAGATTTAACTTAAACTTCAAACTCGTATCCTTTTTTTAATATATTTTTAAGCCAAATTACCATGTCTAAAGGATTGTTTTTAAATTTCCAAGCCTTATAAACATTTCCATACCATTCAGGATGTAATATACCTTTGACAATCAAAAATCGACGCGTACAGTTAAATTTTTCAATAAGATACCTATATTTATGAACGAATTTTGTTAAAGATTTGACTAGTTTGTGGTATCAATAACCTTGTTTTAGTATTTTTTCTGTAATGAAACGGTTTTTATCATTTAAAGCAGAAACACCACTGCAAATTCGAGCATATCTGACTAACTGTGAAATGTAGATAAGAGGGAGCTAGAGGTATATCGCCTTCAAGAAAATGAGAATTTACAATAGGGAAAGAAAAGTCATCACGAAGTCATCTTTGTCAATGCAAAATTTTGAAAAAAAGATATATATCTGGGAGTTTTTTCTTTCCTTGGGAGGGGCATGTACTATAAGCTGTAGTGTAGTGAAGTCTGGAGTGATGAATCAGATACGCTACGTTTAAAGATACGTTTACAAAGTTTTGTGAATATGTGTGCAGGCGCGTATCAACCCGTTCGCAAATACGCAGAACTTAGCATAAACATGGTCAAATCAGCAAAACTTTTAAAAATACGATTTTTAAATTAAATTAAGTAAAACAACTTCACTGTTCACCCTTTCTGCACTGGCCACTATCAGCTCCTAACGAATTTTTGATAAAAAATATTACATTTTTAACCCACCTATGTCATGTAAGTAAAATAACTGTCAAAAGTTGCAAAACAAACAAGAGGCTCCCATTAGCCTGAATCGCTCACCTGAACTACACAGATACACATATGTTGTTGAAATTATTTATGCAATTTAAATTTTTGAAATATCTTGTATAGTTTTTAGTTTAAACATATATATCTACCCTGGATTGGGAAACAAGCTTAATGCTTATATAAAGCCTTCCCCAGCAAGCAGATTGCGAGTGTGGCCTTTGTAGCGGCCCCCATTGAGCCTACCCTTATCGAACTCTACAAAGTGGTTTTTAACGTGCATAGGGTATTGCTCGCCCATACACGGGACAACCTTTTTTCGTCCCTTCCGAAGGACTAGCATCGATTCTTGAGACCATCTTCGCAAATGGTGTCAAGAGAGAGTCGGAAAATTGGTTCATGAAATTTTCACCCCTGACGAGGATCGAACCACGAATAGTTTTTAAGATATAGGGCTAAATAATTGCAAAATTTTGAAAAAAAAGGAGCCTGAATCGCTCACCTAGTCTTGATGTTGACCCTATAAAAACTTTTCTAGAGCTTAATGAGCTCAACACTTAAGCAAGTAACAGCTTTTCTCTATCTACTTATAGTTTCATTCTGTAGCCAAAGGCCCAAATCATGAAAAAATGTTATTTTAGGGGCCATCTGACAACTTCGACCCATGAAAACTTTTGTAGCGCGAAATGAACTGAATATTTAAGCAAGCAACAGCTTTTCTCTATCTGCTATAGTTTTCATTTTAAAGGCCAAAACATGAAACAAGAGGCTCCCAGGAGCCTGAATCGCTCACCTGACATATGTGCCTGGAGTAAAGGTTATAAGGCAAAATCTATTTAACGTTGAAAGGGTCATAAGATTAATAACGGGGTCATCTGACAATATGGTGGATCTAAAGGTGCTGAACACTTTTGTTCCCAATCAAAATTTTGAAATCTGTCACCGTTTTAGAGTTATTTGCAAAAAATTGCCATTTACCTCTATGTTCTATTTTTAGCCACAGCGGCCATGTTTTAAGACCAATCAAAAATCCCCACATCAGTTCTATACACCTAATGCTAATAAACAACTAAACCAAGTTTGGTTCCATTTGGACTTAAAGTATTAGAGGAGTTAACGTTTTCAATGTAATGAGGAAATGCTGTTAAAATGCTAAATTTTGACGTTCTAAGGGCAATAACTCCTAAAAGGAAAGGTCCTACAACGTTGACCCTTGACATATTTTGTAGATTTTGATGTGCTTAACAATATGCAATTTAAATTTCTCAAATATCTAGTATAGTTTTCAAGATATTGAGCTAAACAGGTGCAAAATTTGCAAAAAATCCACAAAAAGGGCAATAACTCCTACATGGGTCGTTGGATTTTCTTCAAAATTTCAGGGTATGTAGATCTTGAGGTGCTGATCACTTTTACCCTAGTCAGAATTTTGATATCTGTAGCCGTTTTTGAGTTATTTGCAAAAAACTGCATTTTACCCCTATGTTCTATTTTTAGCCATGGCGGCCATGTTTTACGACGAATCAAAAATCCCCACATAAGTTCTAAGCACCGAATGCTAATGAACAACCATACCAAGTTTGGTTGCAATTGGACTTATGGTGTCAGAGGAGTTAACGTTTTAAAAAGTTTACGGACGACGGACGACAGACGACGGACGACGGACGACGGACGGACGACGGACGCCAAGTGATGACAATAGCTCACCTGACCCGAAGCTAAAAAACGTTATTTTAAGAGCCGTAACCCCTCTCTGACAACTATCACCATATGAAGACATTGAAGAGCTAAATAAACTCAACATTTAAGCAAGCAACAGCTTTTCTATTTCTGCTATAGTTCCTAATTCTATAGGCTAAAAACATGAAAAAAGTCACTTTAGGGGCCGTTACCCCTAAAAGGGGTCGTCTGACAACTCTGATCTTATGGAGACTTTTCTAGAGCTAAATGAACTGAACATTTAAGCAAGCAACAGCTTCTCCCTATCTGATTTAGTTTTCATTCCATAGGCCAAAAACATGAAAAAACGTTATTTTAGGGGCCGAAACCCCTATAAGGGGACATCTGACAACTTCAACTCTATGAAGACTTTTGTAGAGCTAAATAAGCTGAACATTTAAGCAAGCAACAGCTTCTTTCTTTCTGCTATAGTTTTCATTCCATAGGCCAAAAATATGAAAAAAACGTTTTTTAGGGGCTGTTACCCCTTTAAAGGGTCGTCTGACAACTTGGACCCTACGGAGACTTTTGTAGGGCTAAATGAGCTGAACATTTAAGAAAGCAACAACATTTCTCTATCTGTCATAGTTTTTATTCTATAAACCAAAAACATGAAAAAATGCTTTTTTTTACCTTTAAAGAGCCGTAACTCCTATAAGGGGTCATCTGACAACTTCTGCTCAATGGAGACTTTTGTAGAGCTTTTAATGCTGAAGCAGTTACGTGGCATCAGATTTCATTTACTCTTATACTTTTTGATTTACAAGCCAAGAACAGTAGTCTGACCCCCCTGGTCTATTTTTAGTAACGGCGGCCATGTTGTTTGAACGGCGGTCACCATTTGTGCAATCTTGGTAGAAGACATCCCATAGATGAAGTGTGCAAAGTTTCAAAGCAATCCTTTCAGTCGTTTCGGAGGAGAAGATTTTCAAAGAAAAGTTAACGACGACGACGACGACGACGGACGCCAAGTGATGGCAATAGCCCGAAGGTCCATGTGAGCTAAAAGGGCGATAACTCCCATATCATCCGTCGGATCTTTTCCAAAGTATCAGGACAGGTAGATCTTAATATGCTGATCACTTTTGATTCTTGCACAATTTTGATTTCTGTTACCATTTTTGAGTTATTAACAAAAAACTACAATGTACCCCTATGTTCTATTTTTAGCCATGGCGGCCATGTTTTTTGACGAATTAAAAATCCGAACGATAGAGTTGTAGCATATATGCTATTTAACAAGTGTGCTAAGTTTAAATGCATTTGGTCTTATGGTGTCAGACAAGTTAATCTTTGAAATTCAGGGGAAGAGTAATGAAAAATGGTAAATTTTGACGTTTTAATTAAGGGCAATAACCCCTAAAAGGAATGGTCCTACAGCTTAAACTTATTACATGAAATGTGGATCTGGACGAGCTTTATAATATGCAATTTGTATTGTTGAAATATCTTGTATAGTTTTCAAGAAATAGGTGCAAAATTTTGACAAAATCCATAAAGAGGGCAATAACTTCTACATCGGCTGTTGGATCTCTTTGAAAATTTCTGGGCAGGTAGATCTTAAGGTACTGATCACTTTTACAATCTGCAAAAATTTTGATGTCTGGTACCGTTGTTACATACTAGTTATTCCCCTATACTAGAATTCCCCCCCGGAAAAATGAGTATATACTCAGCTTTCCCCCCGGAAGATCTAGTATATACTAGATTTTCCCCTGGGGAAAATCTGGTATGTGTAAACACATACTCATTTTTCCGCCATACTGGTCTTTCCCCCAGTATTCAAAACCGTTGCACTATTAAAAATAACTGTGAAAAAAGTCTGGCTTTCAATATTTTTGAAATAATTACTAATAATGAATTTTAGTTAAAGAATTTTCTTTTTTTTATTTTATATAGAGCCGAGCGGATGGGATATCATAGATGTTTGTAAAGATTTGAGAAGATAAACCCATAGTGTTTGTGTGCACGTTCAGTGCAAATCAAATATTTTAAGATTGTAAAGGCCATGCGAATTTCAGGTTTCGTTACAAAAATTTCAGTCTATCAGGCACATCTTTTTCTCGCCTCTCCTAATACATGTTCATGGTCAAAACCGTATTCAACGTCACACAGAGAAAAAACTTTCTATCTACCTATCCATAATCATCTCAAAAAGAATGCCTTAAATGCTATAATATTACTATTGAACCACTTCTACAAAAGCCATTGCACAAAGAGTCAAGATCCCCTTAAACTAATTTTTTCCCTAACATGCCTAAGTGCATCAGATAAAATTTAAAAACATCTACATGTACCATACGTATTCAAATAGTATAACACGTGATATGAATGAAATATAGATGTGAATGGTTCGACAAAAAATCCCCGACTAAATTCTTGCTTCGAGTGTCTCAACAACGTGGACCGGGATTATAGAAATGCACCGGCGTCCGTCCGTTTTTGCGTCCGTAACAGTTTATGTATTTCAGCAACTGTTATGTGAGGCTTTCGATATTTGGTATGCAGCTTTAGGTATGAGTCTCAAACGGTGGGATTTGTTTTCAGGACTGTCGCTTATCTGTGTAAAAAACCGACGTAGAATGTTTTGCTCTTGTGGAAGACAAAAAAAATATATTCTTGTAATTCATTTATTCTCGAAAGCTTCGTTTACAGTGCCTATTTTATTTTATTTTTTTATTTTAACTCAAAAAGATGTTACTTTATGCTTTTTCTAATATGTCCCATTATGAAGCAAAAAGCAAAATAAGACTAGCTCTAGACAATTTAAAGCTAAAACAAACAATTAAAGAAAATTAATTGAATTTGATAACAATTCTTACAAATAGATTAAGTTTTTTTCTCAAAGTGCATTATTAGAAGTGTTCCATTGACATAGTGATAAAAATTATATTACATATAATCAAACAAGCCTGAATTTTAAGGGGGAAAGACCAGTATGGGTTGGCGAAAAGGGGAAAATCTAGTATATACTCATTTTTCCTACCAAAATTTTAGGGGGGGGGAGATTTCCGGGGGGAAATCTCAGTATATACTGGTTTTTCCGGGGGGAAAGATGAGTAGGGGGAAAAACTAGTATGTAACACCATTTTTGAGTTATTTGCAAAAAACTTTTATTTGACCCCTATGTTCTACTTTTAGCCATGGCGGCCATGTTTTTTTTATAAATCAAAATTCCAAACTATAGTTTTGTTCACATAATGCCACTAAACAACTGTACTAAGTTTGGTTGCAATTGGACTTATGGCGTCGGACAAGTTAACGTTTATAAAAATGGTTTACAGACGACGACGACGACGACGACGACGACGGACGCCAAGTGATGGTAAAAGCTCACCTGGACCTTCGTCAAGGTGAGCTAAAAAAAGACTTTTGAAATAGAGCTAACCCTCCATATGCTGTTTTAGAAGGCCTATCAATTTTGTTATTCACAATCTTTTTTACCTCCGCTTGAAAGTTTATATGTAACTACTTTTGATATGGTAAATCATTGTAGGCACGCCCGTCAGCCATGCACCCAGTATCTCAGGGTACCGTTTATGGATTTTCATGAAACTCAGTTTACACAATCTGTAACTCAATGAAGCTGTGCACCTCCCATATTGAAAGTTCGCTTGCTTTTATCCTAGGGATGCGGGTGGTGCTTATTTGTGTGTAGTTTTCCATTTTTATTAAGTATAAAATCGGCATCCATAACACCAAGACAAAGCCAGGGGATCTCGATCGAAATCCCGTATTTTCAGTATACATTGTACGACCACATGATGTTTCATATATAAACACGCCATGATAAAATTGCCTATTAAAGATCACAACATTTTGTAAGGACAGAACACAACCTAGGAGTTACATTAACATTGTGATTTCCAGTGTTAGAGAAATCCACATCTTTTTTCTGGATCTACATAAAAATGTACGCATTGCTTTAATGTGCTTCATTTACGTTTAGCGTTTTAACGAAATAGAAAAAAAGGACAGTCTTGAACACAAACGTTCATTCACTTAGTCATAACTAAGCAGAGTTCTATGTTCTTAAAATCAAACTACTATAATTAAAAAAAAAACAATTGTATTTAAGTCTGTATTTAGAGACCGACCAACTTAAAAGGAGGAGGTATTGGTTTTTTATGCCCCATCTACAATAGTAGAGGGGTATATAGTGTTCGGGTCCGTCCGTCCATCCGTTGGTCTGTGCATCCCAAATCCCCATATTTCCAAATTCCCACTTACTGACAAATGCCAAATCAACGATATTGGTATAGTAGGTGCACCTAGTGATGATAAGAACATTGCATGCTTCGGATGCTGGATGTGACCTATATTTTCCGCATGAATGACAACTTATAGAAAAATGGTTTAAGTCCAATCCTTCTTACCGACAAGTGCAATAGCAACCATATTTGTATGGTAAGTGCAATGCATGCTTCGGATGCTGGCATTGACCTATAGATATTTTCTACATGATTGACCACTTATAGAAGAATGGTTAAGTTGAAGTCCATTCTTTCTGATTGACAAGTGCCTTAATAGCAACCATGTTGATGCTTTAGTGAATACGGGATGGGGCATTATGTCTTTTGGACATACTCTTGTTTTTTTCCTGATCAAATATTTTTATTTACGAATAATTATTTATTTTTTAATAGAAGATGGGATGGGTTAAAGCCCATTCCTGCTTACTGATATTGGTATGGTAGGTGCGCCTCGTGATGCTAAGCATAATGCATGGTTCAGATGCTGGATGTGTCCTCTTTTTGCATGGACGAGCACTAAAATTTTGAAAAGTTAAAGTAAATTTCCACTTAGTGACAATATCGGATATGATTATCTAGTGCAGTCCTACTGAAATCCAATTGGAGTTATGGAGGGGAAGGGAACCGGGAGTCGATGGAGAGGGAAGGGGTAGTAGTGGGGGAGGGAAGCGGGAATCGATGGGGAGGGAACCAGGAATTTGATACCCTCTGCCTACCCACACTATAACATCATAGTTTTTAAATAAAAAGGTACATGTTGTACCTATTCCTGGAGTTGAATTGCTGTTTGGGGATGGGTGAGGTTAAATTATATCTTAATTTTAAATGAAGAAACGTGTCTAGGGGCCTATATCGAAGCATGTGTCCAATTTTTAGTTTTAAAAATATACAAACTTTATCTTAAAGTCATTTTTCCTTTCCGTTTCCGCTTCTGTTCCACGTCCTTTGTCCATCTTTAAGAAACATTTATTTTCTAATAAAAAAATTACATGTTGTTGTACATATTATTAACTGAATATTTAAAGAGACAATCTTTCTTTGTTTATTAGGTTTGCCTTTGTATTTTGTGACGTAGAATAAGACGACGCTTTTTGTTTTAGTTTGAAGCAAGTAGTACAGGGTTATTTGTATCAGGTCCATTGACTTGCTGGTCGCATTGCTGGTGTTGCGTATAAATTGCTCAAATTTCAACTTAGACTAACCAGAGATGTATCGAGGAATCTAAAAGTTTTGGAATATCAATGGGACATTCAAATGTCAAAATCCGAAACACGTACATGCTCGAAGAAACTGAAAACACAAAAACTCAAAAATACCTGAAAAGCAACCAACAGCGCGAACTCAAGTCGTGACTCCGGAGAACGCAAGCACTCAGCGTATCAAATCGGATAAAAGAAGACAAAACAAAATCCTTAAATAAACGATCATCTGCACTCATCTGAAAGATGTCCTCCATTAAACATGATGAGTGAAGACAACACGTCCGTTATTCCTTACGACGTCCAAACGCAGATTTCGCAGGTTCCTGTGAAAAATTCGGACGCAAGGGATACAAGTTTAAAGCAAGGAATTGTAAAGGAGTAAATGATAAAAACATTTGTTACCAAATCAGATGAAGATAAAATTGTTTATTTGCTTACCCCAACAAATCATAAACATATAGGAATTTTTGGCTTTTTAAAACAGGCATTAGAACTGAAGGCAAAGTCTCTTAACTTGTTCAGATCATTAATATAGCATGTATCTCTGTCAAAAACTTGGCATAATTATAGGGAAATTTAAAAATAAACAAAATTCTTGGTCCATCAGTAGTGATGCTTATTAGGTTTTGTATTTATAGCAAACACATAAAAACGCAATTTCTGACCATTAAGGGGTTACATGTATATATAACTCGTATAAGGGGTCGTAAGACAACAAAATGTTTCAACCAAGATTTGTTTTGTGGAGTTTAGTTAGCTGAGTTTAACGTACAGACGACGAATGCCAAGTGATGACAATTGACTCCCATGGCCCTTATGGTCAGGTTTAAAAAAGTTATTTTATTACCTTAAAAGGGCAATACAGTAATTCCCAAATTTTATGTACAATTGATATAAGCAAATGTGAAAAAAAATAAGTTAATGTAATGAAAGTTGACCGTTTCATTCGAAAACAATCATAGAAAACAAATCAAAAAGTGTTTTCCACAAGATATATAAAAACTCTTTAGATCTTTTTATCCAAATATAGCTGTAGAAAGACAGTGAGACGTGTTTTATTAAAAAAAAACAAACCTATTCAGAGATAAAAAATAATAGCTTTGAGTTTAGTTTCATGTTGAATCCATTAGAATTTCAAAGTTTGGTGAATGCATGTTTTAAAAAAAAACTCTTTTCCAGGATGTGTATTTATTTTTAACTTTCCTTGTCGATGTCAATCTTTTAGATATCAATGTTTGAAAGTTTGACACTGCTGACATAAACAAATGAAATAGTTTTTAAACAGTATTTTTTAAAAGCTTTGCTATCAAACTTGATCAAAGGCGTTTATATTTCCAACAACTTTTTCCTTTTTGAAAAAAATCCCGAAGCTAAGTACAATCAGGCAAGAAAAATTACCTGTTATGCATCTTTATTGTTTTAAACGATGATTTATTTAAAATTGTTCGAAAAATATTTGTGTAAGACAGAGTAAAACAGACTTCTTCAAGGTGTAACGCCTAATTTGTTAAAAGTAACGCATGTTAAACCAAGATTATGTCCAAAAGACATAATGCCCCATCTCGCAACATTTATTTTTTTCCGCAATCACTAAAGCATCAACATGGTTGCTATTAAGGCACTTGTCAATCAGAAGGAATGGACCTCAACTTATCCATTCTTCTATAAGTGGTCAATCATGTGGAAAATATAGGTCAATGCCAGCATCCAAAGCATGCATTGTGCTAAGCATCACTAGGTGCACCTACCATACCAATATAGTTGATGTGGCACATGTCAGTAACAAGAGGCTCCCAGGAGCCTGAATCGCTCACCTGGTCTTGATGTCAACCCTATGAAGACTTTTGTATAGCTAAATGAGCTTTTCTCTATCTACAATGTGTACAATAGTTTTCATTCTAAATAAGCAAAAAGGAATCGACTTAAACCATTCTTCTATAAGTGTTCATTCATACGGAAAATGTAGGTCACAGACAGCATCTGAAGCATGCATTGTGCTTAGCATCACTAGGTGCAGCTACCATAACAATATAGAAGATGTGGCACATGTCAGTAAGTGGGAATGGACTTTAACCACTCTTCTTTAAGAGGCCATCCATGCGGTTAATATAGGTCATATCTAGCATCCGAAGCATGTATTGTGCTTAGCATCACTAGCGCACCTTCCATACAAATATGGTTGATGTGGCACTTGTCAGTAAGAAGGATTGGACTTTAACCATTTTTCTATAAGTGTTCATTCATGCGAAAAATATAGGTCACAGCCAGCATCCGAAGCATGCATTGTGCTAAGCATCACTATGTGCACATACCATACCAATATGGTTGATGTGGCAATTGTCAGTAAGTGGGAATAGACTTTGACAATTTATTTGTACGTGATCATTCATGCGGAAAATATAGGTCACATCCAGCATCCGAAGCATGCATTGTGCTTAGCATCACTAGGTGCACATACTATACCAATATGATTGATTTGACATTTGTCAGTAAGTGGGAATTTGGAAATATGTGGATTTGGGACGGACGGACGAACGAACGGACGGACGGACGGACGAACAGACCCGAACACTATATGCCCTCTACTTTCGTAGATGGGGCATACAAATCATTCGTTTCATGAGTTTAATTTTTAGATAAAAGGCTTCTAGAAAATAAACGGAATTATATTATTTCATCATATTGTAAAATAACACCATGCAGGAACTTGATACTGTTTGACTTTTTTTTTACACATTATAGTAACGCTGGTTAAGCTACTATCGTCTGCGTCCGTTTTATTACGATACATGAATGCTTAAAAAGGTCGCTTTGGGCAACATTTTTCTTAAAATTTTTCTCTACACTGCGCCTGCATAATAAAAAGCTACGCCGAGGGCAGCATGATACTACCGCTCCATGTTGAACCCTGTCCGCTTGCGGCCCAATATCACGGGGTATTACTGCCTGGGAACGTTGAGCACTGGCAAAATAAACGGCAGTACATATTTTTAAGCGATGTATGGTTTTGAACAAAGGAAAAGACAATAGAAGGCAGAAGTAGACGGCAGTTCATCATTGAAAACGACAACAGACGACGGCAGTTTTTGGAAAGGTTGAACACAGTTTTTACAAAATTTCCAGTTCATTATTAATTGCCAATCTCGTATCTATAATTTTTGAAAACTTATATCTATATCTGCACTAATACTAGTATCTAAACCTGATTTCTCTAAAGATGTAATACCAATATCAATGGCATATGGGAAATGGGCTAGGGGGGAGGTGTTCTGCTTTTTTTTTTATTTTCGAAAAACGCAGAGCCTGGATGTTTTTTTGCGGGGTAACCACGGGCAATTTTTAATATTTAAAGCTACTTTAAATTTTTCGGTCAAAATTATCATTCTGCCTTTTTTCAATTCAAAGCTCTGCCATGGGTCTTTTTATTTCAAATTTCACCATAGCCCCCTCTAGAAATCAAATAGTCGCTTCCTAAGTACGACCAATTTTTTCCCGGTTGCGATATATGCAACCACTTGTGGTATTTTTCCGGCCATAAAATTTGACTTCAAATGAAAAATATTTCATAGCTGTGAAGTATGATACTTTTAAGATAACTATTATCCAGCTTTTTATACGACCGCAAAAAAAATGCAGACGTATAATGGTATATGCTGTCGTCGTCTGCGTCTGCGTCGTTGTCCAGAACTTTAGTGTTCCCACAATAACTTAAGTTCAAGTTATCCGATTGCTATGAAATTTGACAATTATGTTTTACCATCAAAGGATGGATGGGATTGATTTTGGGGGTTCCCCTTTTTTTGTTTAGAAATTAGGGGCCAAAAATGCTACTTTTATGTTTGTTGGCACGATAACTTGAGTTCTAGTTATCCCATTGCTTTGTTATTTGGCAATAATGTTCGTTAACATAGAAGGATGAATGGGATTGATTTTTGGGGTCCCCCCTTTTTTCGTTTTAAAATTAGGGGTCCAAAGGGGCAAACAAATTCAAATTTTGAATTTTTTTTCCACTATAACTTAAATCCTAGTTGGCCTATTGCTGTGAAATTTTTCAAGAATGTTTCTTACAATAAAAGATTGAACCTGATGAATTTTCCCACCACCCCCCTTTTCCCTGTTATGTAATTTGGGGCCAAAAAGGGCCAAAATCGAAACTTTTTTATTTGTGGTCCGATTTTGAAATTTTTCTTGCTTGTTTGTTCTTGTCAAATAGCCGATACAAAATTTAGAATAAATTTATGCGATCCCCCTCCCCCCCCTATTACGTAATTAGGGGCCAAAATTGAAATAAAAAATTGTGGTACGATTTTGAACATTTTTTTTGCATGTTTTGTCATTTCATACCCTTTATTCAATAAAGTTTTAAGCCAATAGCGAATACAAAATTGAGAATTATTTTTGTGACCCCTTTTTTCTCACCTAAAATTGAAACTTTCTTACTCGTTTAAACCTCACCAAAAAATTCCAGTAACCAAAACTCATCAATCCACAATAGGCTTTAAAAATGTGAGTGGAAAGTCCACCATAAGCTGCATGTGTCAAAAACCTTTGTAAGTCCACCATGGGCTACATGTGGCCAGAACAATTGACTATCCATATTGGGCCTAAAACGTACAGGGTTCAACATGCTGCGGTCGTATCATGCTGCGCTCGGCGAAGCTTTTTATTCCCGGTTTATTTTTTTTAAGTGAGACAGTTGTGAGTATACCAATAACAAGTTAAAGTTAAGTATTGGAATATACAAGACACGTGCAGCGCACCAAATGTGACATTATTTAGAAAAATATAATTTTTGAAGTTTTTATTCTTATATTTATTTTCGACCTTAATTAAACTCAGTGACGGATCCACATATTTTTTTAAAAATTGGGTGTTTAAATCTGTACGAAAATTATAAAATTTTTAACGTAGTTTGTTTATACAATTATATGATGTAATAAGTATTTGTTAAATTTGACGAAGTAACCAAGACACACCCAGTAGCGGGTCCAGGGGAAAGGGGGTGCGGGGATTGGATCCCCATTTCATTGGAACATATTGTTATTGTTGTGCAGATTTCGTGCATAATTAACATGGAGTTCACCTTTTATCCCCAGTAGTTAATAATTGAGTCACTTCTAAATTTCTGAAACCTCCCCTGCACATTTTAAAAAAACAACACCTTTTTAAAAACTATTAGGTTGAACAGTGGAAAAGTTACTGTTTGTGTCATATGCAAAGAACGTCTAGGCATTTTATATATGAACATTTTCAAAGGCGGGGCATTGGGGTGGGAAAACTTCTTATACATTATTAAATGCTTTAGTACATACATGCCCTGATATAAGATATTGATAAAACGTGGCGTGTACCCCAAGCATTGGCTTAGTAGCTGCATTGCTCTTGGTTTAAGTCTCTGTCGAGCAGAGCGGGACATAGATTTTTCTTTAACGGCAGCGGTATAACTTTTGAACACCTCAATATCTTAAGAACTGTAGGTCCTAGGTTGATGAAACTTGACATGTATATGTCCCAATAGGCTTAGCACAGTTGCATCCCCATCTTTTCACCTTGACCTTGATTTTCCAGTTGAGTGACTGACAATTTTCTATACATATCATAGCAGTGTTAAGGTTTTATGAGCACCGCCATATGTCAAGAACTAAAGGTTCTAGGTTGATGAAACTTAACATGAATATGCCCCGGTAGTAGGTTTGCACAAATTCATCCCCATCTTTTGACCTTGACCTTAATTTTCCAGTTATTAAATAAGTGATTTTGGCAATGTTCTATACATATACATGTAATAGCGGTGTTAAGGTTGTACGTGCACCTCCATATGTCAAGAACTATAGGTTCTAGGTTGATAAAACTTGATATGCATATACGTCAGTAGTAGCGTAGCACAGTTGCATCCCCATAATTTGACCTTGACCTTGATTCTCCAGTTGAGTGATTGACAATTTTCTATACATATAATAGGTTTGCTAAGGTTTTATGAGGACCTCCATATCTCAAGAAGTATAGGTTCTAGGTTGAAGAAACTTTTTATGCATTTATTATGCCCCAGTAATAGCTTAGCACAGTTGCATCCCAGACTTTTGACCTTGACATTGTTTTTTTGGAGTGAATTTGATAATTCTTATTGCATATCTTAGCAATGTTAGTTGAAACACCATCATGACCATGTTTCTTTCCATGTCCTTGGTGCTGGATTTGGCTTTCCTGTTCGAACTTTTTGGTTTTGAGTACTTTTCGTTCAATACTTTTGGTTTTTTATCTTCCAATATTTTGAATCAAGTGCTGATGATGAGAGGTTACTTCTTGAAACATCGATAAATAGCATAATCAAATTAACCGTTTTATACCCGTTTTTGATATTTGTATTTTAACACATTTTTATCTCGGAAACTGAAAATCCTTATAAATTTATGAATATTAACAGTGGAAGTAAGAAAGAATTATTTTTTCTGATGTTGCTGGAAGTCGAAACATACTTTAGTGTTAACTCTTGTATTATCTGGTTGTACAAAGTCATTTTCAATATTTTAGTTGCATCCATTACAGTTAAGGACCAAGGATTTATTTTGAAGGGGGAGGTGGGCTTGTTTTAAATGTATTGAATTTTATTTTGATGGATAAGCAAATATTTAGACAGCAGAGGTTAAGAAAAATATGAGTCATCCTAATGTCGACTTGATTTGTTGTAGATAGTGTTTAAGGTGAAACCTAGAAGGGGGCCTTGGAGCTTTTATTGCTCATCTAGTCCTTAAGCTGTAAGGGGACTGTTTTATGACCCCTATAAAAGATTATCTGATAACTTCAACCTAAAGGATACTTTTATAGAGAGCTCAATCTTAGCAAATCTTTTCTGCAATCTTTAATATTCAATAGGCCAAAATATTTTTTTCAAATGCAGTCGTAACCCTTATAAAGGGTCATTTGACACATTCGACCCAATACAGCCTTCTTTAGAGCTCAATTTGCTGAAGGTTTAAACAAAGCAACATCTTTTCTCTATCTGTAACTATCAATATAGTTTTCATACTATATACAAAAAATATCGAAAAAAAACAACATTTTGTTTTACCTTAAAATGGCCATTAGTAATCTGGCAAATTCGATCCACTAGAGACTTGTGGAAAGCTTAATCAGCGAAGATTTAAGCAAGCAACATATTTTCTATTTCTTCAATAGTTTCATTTTATATTCCAAAAACATGAAAAAAAAACCAACTTTTTATACCTTTAAAGGACCATTGCCACTACAATTAG
Organism: Arcuatula senhousia; assembly: GCA_963971305.1. Lineage (NCBI taxonomy): Eukaryota > Metazoa > Mollusca > Bivalvia > Mytilida > Mytilidae > Arcuatula > Arcuatula senhousia. Next base: position 76,776 of record CAXARO010000860.1, read on the forward strand.
TCTTCTGACAAATTCGATCAAATTTGAAACTTTTGTAAAGCTTTGATGCTGAAGAACGGTTGCGTCAGAGTTTCTCATATATTTTTTATTTTTATACAAGCCAAGTTAAGTAGTTTGACCTTCTGGTCTATTTTAGCACCGACAGCCATGTTTTGACAGATACATGTAAGAAATCGAAGGACATTAGTCACTGCCTCCTCCCCACTTTTAGTAATATTGAAATGTGTCATCTAAGTACCGGTACATCTATGGTAGAAATAGATAGCGAATAGTAAATAAATGAAAATAACAAGTAACCAAAATTGATCAAAATTAGAGCAATAAACATTATTTGTAAAATTTATGTAAACAGTTAGAGAATTTTGCACTTCAAATTACAGTTATTAAAACGAAAATACATTAATACAAAGTATTTATTTAGTTTAAGATTACTGCCTTTACCTGTTGCCGCGACAGTCGCGGCAACAGGTAAAGGCAGTAATAATTTGTTACTGTTGTACAAATGTTTCAATTATCTTTTTTATATGTTATTTTGGTGGGGGTCACTTGTCAAATCAAAATAAACTTACATATAGAATATGTCAAAATAAGGGGGATAAAGGAAGAAAATAGCATATTTGATAGAGAAAATGCGCAAAATTGATCACCTTAACCTTTTAAACGAAAAAAAAACCTTTTATTTTGTGATACAGTTTGTTGAAATTTAGTCAGAGTATAGCTTAGAGGCATACCAATTAGCAGTTGTATAAAATATTCATTTGTAAGTTCATTTATAATTATCGATTTGATAAAATCAAACTACTCACTCAACATTGTCTTGTTTTCGCGATGGGACTGCCGTTTATTCTGCCAGTGTTCAATGTTGCCGGTATTACCCCGTAAATATGGATTGTCAAATGCTTTGAACACATGCAGCCCATGGCGGACTCACAAAGCTTTTTGACACATGCATTCTTTGGAGGACTTTCAATGCATATTTGAATATTTTTTATATACATTTATACCAACCATAAGGCGCTTTTGGTCTGTTTGATCCTTAAGTTCCCCCAAAATGATAGGAGATATTGCAAATCTGATTGAAAAACACAGCTAGGGATGTTTACAAGGATTCCAATGATAAAAGTAATTTGAAAATCGGGACACAAATAAATAAGACATTTTTTTCTTTACAAACGTAAGCGATCTGGTTTTGGAGCAATTGTACATGCATTTTGAGAATGACTGAATAATCCTACAGAAGGTAAATGGACATTTAACTTCAAGGGGGTACTCATCTCTAATCCGCATTTCCTCCTAAACCCCTCGATGGAATTTTATTTTTATTTTCACTCAATCTTTGTGACATTGGGTAGATGTGCACCCCTTAGTAGAAATTTGATCTCATCAATGTTTTTTTAATTCAATTTAATTTTATTTATTTTTTCATTTTTTTTGGGGGGAGGGGTGGGGGTATTATTTGTGAACAGCTGCCCAAAGTTTTTCTTGATTCAATTCCGTAGAACCTATTCAAAAGACTAACTTCGATCATGTTTTTATTGAAAAAAAGCCGTGGTCGATTTTCAAAATTGCAAATTATCGGCTTCTTTTTAAAGTTGTCATTAGAACTTAGGACCAAACTAAATTTCACATACTGAGATCAAAGAAAATAAAAATGATCCTCTCTTAAGAGACCATGGTTATAAATGCAACCTTTAGTAAACCAGCATTGTTCTGATTAACAAAAAATTATGTGTAATTTCGGCCTTCTTTCATGTTAATGTTGCAGAAAGCTGGTCATTAATATTAATTACAAATACTTAAATTCTTCAACCATGCACATAAACCAGAGGGCGTAACAATATATGCATAAGTCCGCCCATCGTTACCTCCTGTCCTTCTTTGACAGATATTTCTCCAATACCCAATTATCGATCTTGCGACAATTTTACTTTTGAACCACTCAGTACGCTTCAACTTGAAAAGTGAACAATCGCAATTTGCACAAAAATGTCGATTATGCGATATATAATATCGATTATGCGACATTTTTATCGCCTATGCAATAATTTTTATCGCCTATGCAATATTTTGTACCGCCTATGCGGTATTATTTATCGCATAAGCGCTATGATATACTTTTGAACCTAATGGTAC